>JAUPMG010094277.1:0-12475 GCA_031762675.1 Pachysandra terminalis
TTGATTGGGTTTTGCAGAAAAATTAAAGGGAAGAACAAGAGTTTTACAGGTGGATTTAATGGGGTTTTGAAAGGGTTGTGATGAACTAAATGCTGGTTTTTCTCTAGGGTTTTGTAGGTTTTTGAAGATAAAGAAGGAAAGAACGAACCTGAATTTTTCCTCCTCTTTTTCTGATTTTTCTTTCTTTCCTTTTCTGTGGTGGTCATCTCTCTTTTATAGCCCTTGAACGGCTAAGGTTACCGGCGAAATCGCTGGCAATCGACTCCTTCTCCGTTATCTAATCTCTTCATTTCTCTTCCCCTTTAACCTCGATTAGGGCTTCGAAATAGAAGAGGGAGAGGGAAAAAGATGGAAGAGGGAAGAAGAGGGAAACAAAGAGGGAGAGGGAAACAACAAGAAATAAGAGAAGGAAGAGGGAAGCCGCGCGAAGAAGAAATTTGAGCAGGGAAAAATTAATTTTTTAGTGACGGTCGGGTTAGAATCGCGGGTAAAGATTAAAACCTTTAGTGACAGTCAAAATAAAGCCGCAACTAAATGATACTTTTAGTGTCGGTCTATTTATAACCGCGACTAAAGGTCAAAACATTTAGTTATGGTCTGGATATAACCATGACTAAAGGTCCTATTTAGTGGCGGGCTTACCCGACCGCGACTAAAAGACACTTTTAGTGGTGGGTTTTCTTGACCGCCACTAAATGTGCGCCACTAAAAGATATATATTTTGTAGTGCGACAGAATTCAAGAGAGAGTCTTTGATTTGTGTAAGACCAAATTGGTGTTTGTAATCTCTTTTACTTTAGTGGATTGTTCATCATCTGGACGTGATCTTGAGGAGTAGGTGTATACCGAACCTCGTTAAAATTACCTGTGTTATTGTTTTGATTTTCATTAGATAACACTAATTAATTTAACACTTGCTAGAACTTAGATTAATTTATACAACCGGATGTAACAAATTTGATTTATTCTCATGCATCTTATTCCTTAAATACTTGGACAACATAAAATGTTATTATGAATTAATAAATATTAAAAAAAAGTGTATTTTAAAAAAATAATATTGCCCAACAAATATTGGTGATATAAATATATCATCAAAACCACCAAATTGAATGTTTGACAGCTGCAAAACTTGTACCTTTTTGTCCAATGGCTCAAAGTCTTGAGGGATATAATATTTCCCTATGGTATCCGAACCAATACACAATACATTTCTTTAGTCATGTGCATTTCATCAATTCTCTTAAAGTGGCTGTGCAAACTTTAGGGTATTCCATGGAATCCATGACCCACCTAAAAAAAGGAAAACTGGAAGAATTGTACCCACTTTCGACTTTGCATATAATTTCAGTGGAAGCAACAAAACCGGTTAATGTGGTGAGCCCGGCCCTAGGGTTCACCCTTTTCTTAAGTTTTTAAAATGGCAGGTCCCTAATTTGTAGAGGTGGCAATGGGCCAGGTTGTAAACGGGTTGGGTTGGATTCAACCCGTTTACTAACGGGGCGGGTTGACAGGTTGGGTCATACATTATCAGTTCTACCAGTTTGTGTGGCCCAAGAACACGTTTTATGCTCATGTTCACATAATAGGATCATAACAAGAGTCTTTATAACAAAAGATTCCGATCCTAACAATGCATGCGAAAAAATCGTAGCGAAATATAGCTTGCGATTTTCTCTCAACTTCACTTGTTCCGGTCAATCCTTTTGCCTTTATAATTAGTTCTTTTTTTTTTTATTATGACAAAAAAGATCTTAAAATTTTATTACTTTTAGCGGAGAAAAATACCATTTCACCTCGGAGCTGTCTCACATCACATGGGATTGCCTACCAGGCAATCCGACCCCACATATCCTAACTTCATATCCGAACTCGTTTTAGCCAAACAGTTGAACTAAAAAGCCAACATATATTATGCATGAGCAGATAAAATTATGCAACTTATTCCTCATGCCATAAAGGCAAAAAAGTGAAACTGTAGGACTCCACGGAATCATGGATTCTAAGTTCTGAGGTATTATGACTTAATTATAACATCAAGCGGCAACGGCTAACTGACTGTGGCTAGACATTAAAGTCACACCACTCGCTGTTCCGTTCAGGCGTCTTAAAGTCGGTCAGACCGCACTCGCCGTTCCTTGCAGGTGTCCCACTCAGAAACCCATGGGCATATTTGTACACTTGAAAGTAGGAAACAGAAATAAAAATGTAAAAACAAACAAATCAGACTTGGCATATCAGCTTTAGGGCTTTGGTAGCCGGGCTCGGCTTGAGCTCTATCATTGGGTTCATAAAACGAACCTAACCCTTGAAAAAAAAAAAAGCTCACTATTTTAAATAGTTTACACTGAGCTTTGATAGGCTCGGCTCAATTAAAGCTCTCAATTTGTATATAGTATTTGAAGAATAAAACAAACCATCCGGATTACGTACTTCTCTATATATACGAACCGGATCTATAGTGGAAGATTAGGATCATAAATTAGAATTATATTATGTCAATATTATATGTGAATACTAGAACCACACATACTAATGCCCACACTCAAGCAATCAAGGGCGAAGTATAAAAACCCTAGAAGCAATGGGATGTAGAGGTGTGTGTGAGTGAGAGAGAAAGAGAGAAATATATATATATTATCACTATTTTGTTTAATATTTATCATAGTTACAGCTACGGTGATTGCAAGTTTAGGAAGGAAAGTTTTATTTTTACGGTTTCTGATGTAGTCTGTTATTAAGGGTCATAACTTTATGTTGTGTTTCTGTTTTGAGCAATTTTTGGTCCGTTGGAAAGATCTCTTTCCGTTTATAAGAAAATCCTATCTTAAACAAAACAATCCTCAAAGAAATAGAAGACTACTAAAAACAATCCTAAAAGAAATAAGTAAGCAAAAGTTACTAAAATGGGTAAAAACATACTTTGAAGGCCGTTTTGAGGATCTAAACGACTTTAAATGGCCAACACATTTGTCATATTAAAGCCTGAGTCTTGCAGATATTGTCAGGGGCTTTCCGAAATGGTATTATAAGCCCAATTCCGATACCGAAGCCAAAAGTACGCTTGTTTGAAGCCACAGTACGCACAGTGCATCTTATTTCAATCCAGCGCTTCTAAGTAAGCATCTGTGGTTACCTCTACTATATCATTCTCCCCAGGTGGGAGAGAATTCACCCTCGAATTTTCAACTTCATCATCAAAACTATCCCCAGAAAATGGCACAAGGTGTTTCACATTGAACACGTCAGTATGCCTTACCAGTTTCAAACGATAAGCATTAGGATTGATATTCTCAATAATCTCCCTTGGTCCAATCTTCCTTGCAGCAGGCTTTTTGTACTCTCCAACACAAAACCAATCCTTGGTCAAGATAGCCCATACGTAATCACCAACATTGAACTATACATGACGTCGTTTTTTATCAGTTGCAACCTTGTATTTGGCATTAGACTTTTGTAGAGTTTTCCGAACAACTTCATGTATATCCTGCAAGTGTGTAATAAAATCTTCATCCTTCTTACTTGGATGTTTCAAATCTGGTACAGGAGCTAAGTCCAATGGTGATTTGGGATTATAACCAATCATGCAAATAAAATAATCTAAATCAAGATATTATTTACATGTTAACCTCATATAATTATGCAAATAAAAGAAATCTAAACATGCCTTAAAAACCTAACATTAAAATTCAAAAATAGACATGAATTTCAAGGTCTGATCGGGCCGCGCTTGGCAGCCCAATTGCAGCAGGGCACACACAACAACCCAGAGCAGCAGGGCGCACGTAGACAGCCCAGCGCGTAGACGCAACAGCCCAGGGGCGTGCAAGCAGGCACAACAGCCTAGGCGCGTATGTAGGCACAACAGGCTAGGGGCGCACACGCAGACGCAGTAGCCCAGGGCTGTGCGCAAGCGACAACTTTCTGCAAATACAACAATGAAGTTGATAGATTAGATGATGTTTCTCAACATACCTCAATCCAACGAAGATGTATCGCAGTGGCTCTGATACCAATGAAGGTTGTAAACGATCCAGATCACGTACCTTGATGTACACAAACCCGAATCTACAGCAGAAGATCTCTATCGAACCGGAAAACGTCTTATGTCGGAATATGCAATTACTAGAACCACATACAATGAATCCACACTCAATCGACCAAGGAATTTGTATGGAACACTAATAGTAAAACCAAATCTATGTAGAAGTAAGAGATGAAAAGAAGAGAGAGCTCTCTAGGGGTGAATTTCCAAAAACGTGAATAATACCTTTTGGGTAGCGAAGAGGAGTCTTCTATATATAGAAGTCTCAACTCAACTCCTCCTAGGACTCTATCTCTGAATCTCATTAGGAGAGAGTTATCCACAATCACACTTCTAATCAAGTATGGATATCTCATTAGGTGGAGACCCCAGGTCGAGTTGACCCATTTCTAAAATCCAACAATCACTAATTGTCGGGTTGTAGCCATGATTCATCTATCACACCTTCTTGAACCACTTTGCTTTTTACTGGGTTCAAGTACGTCACAAGAACCGTTGTATTATAACAGTTTAGATCTGAGGCAAATATAGCTATACCAAGACAGATTTACGTGGGTAAGACACATCAGCATGCGTCCGTAATCACGGGGTAAAGTGTTTACATAAAAAGTACGCACAATATTCAACCTAAAAACCTATATTTTGTTCATGATATATGTAAAGATAGGGTTGCCTTGGACCATTTGCCATGGTTATAGCAGGTTTGATATAAGATGGACTTCTAAGGTCAGGTTAGAATTTTTCAAAGCCTATCTAGAAATACCCATTACCATCCCAACATGGAAGGCTAATCAAAACCGAAAAGGAATTTAGAAGTGAGGTTTCTTCTTATGTTATTGTTTGGTAGGTTATAGAGTTAATACACATTAATTACTATATAAAACAGCGTTATTAGTTTTCTCCAAGAACCATTTTAGACTAATTGTTCTCCCATATTGCACGAACTCTACATAGACAAAAGACAAGCTATACAATGTGTAGAAAATCGATCTTTCTAGGAAAGAAAAGGAAAATATTTGAGTAAATTTTAATACATAGGATTGTAGATTTACTAAATGAGTTATTGACTCTCCTTAATTTAGGATGAGTCAGGTATCTTGTATATATCAGTATCAAGAGACTGTTACAAAATGATAGGATTTATACAGTTTGAATTCAAATAGATATAATTAATAATACAGTTTTATGAGATACTGTATCGATTCTCTATAGGCCCCCTCAAGCAAATGGTTGTATCAACAATCATGAGCTTGTCTTGTAAATCCACAAATCTGGGACGACTAAGACCCTTTGTAAATATGTCATCAAGTTGATCTCTTGTGGGAATAAATCTCACATCTAAATCCTGTTTTGCTACCTTATCACGAACAAAATGAAAATCTACTTTCACATGTTTTGTGAGAGCATGAAACATAGGATTAGCTATTAAATAGGTAGCACCGATGTTATCACACCAAAGAACCGGAGCCTTTCATAAGAAAATACCAAGTTCTCGCAATAGTGATTGCAACCATGTCAACTCAGCTGCATCATTAGCAAGTGTCTTATACTCAGATTCGGTGCTTGAGCTGGCTACAGTTGGTTGTTTGTGAGAGCACCATGAGATGCGGTTGTTTCCCAAAAATATACAAAATCCACCAGTAGATTTTCGATCATCTGGGCAACCTGCCCAATCAACATCAGAAAAAGCCTTCAACTGAAGAGAGGAGCATTGTTGCAATAGTAGACCGAATGAAATAGTGTGTTTGAGATATCGTAAGATACTTTTAACCGTTGTCCAATGTTCGTCAGTTGGACAATGCATAAATTGACACACTTTGTTGAGATCAAAAGAGATATCCAGTCTAGTGAGAGATAGGTACTAAAGAGCTCCCATGGTTCTACGATACTCCAAAGGATATGATAGGGGTTTTATAGAAAACCGAGAAAGCCTAAGAGAAGAAGCAATAGGTATTGTGCAAGGCTTTGCACCAGTCATATTGGTCCGTTGTAAAAGATCCATAATCTACTTACTCTGAGACAGGTGACGAGCTTGAGAAGAAAAAGTTGCTTCAATCCCAAGAGAGAGATGAAATTTTCCAAGATCCCGAATCGCAAACTCTACTTTAAGAGTTGTAAGAAGTCTTTGAATAGTGACATTGTTGTTCCCAGTAACAATTAATACAAAAATAACATGATGTTAATGACAGTAAATGAATAGAGATGGATCTGTTTTTGACCCATTGAATTCAAATGCAAGCAGGATGTGCTCAATCGATTATACCAGGCCCGTGAAGCTTGTTTTAGTCCACAAAGTGCCTTGTGGAGACGACAGACATACTCTGGGTGATTCAAATAAAAACTTTCTTTAGGTTGCTGCATAAAAACCTCTTCCTTTAAGATTTCATGGAGGAAGGCATTGCTGATGTCTAGTAGCTATATTGCCCAACCAAATGAAAACGCAATAGATAACACAAGAATAATAGTTGTTGGCTTGATCACGAGACTGAATATCTCATCATAGTCAAGACCGGCTTGCTGAGTGTAGCCCTTGGCAACTAAGCAAGCCTTGTACCTCTCAATCGATCCATCAGATTATTTCTTTACTTTGAAAACCCACTTATTGTCAATTATATTCATTAACGATAATGGTGGGACAAGAGTCAACGTTCCACTTCTAATAAGAGCATTAAACTCTTCTGACACTGCTGAACATCACTTGAAATCTTTAGTTGCTTGAGTGTAGGAAGTAGGTTGCTTATCTGATGAGGGTATTGCCAGCATGACAATGGGATATCGTGTAACAGAAAATGCTTGTCTTTGGACGTCTTGTTCCATCTCTTGACCGAGTAACCATAGGATGATTTGAATTTGGATTTTTGGATGATGTGATATTATTCAGATCACCTACAAGGTTGATCGGTGGAGCAAGTAGAGAGTCCAAAGAAGATCTACCATGATCTTGAGATCTAGATAAGGTTAAATCAGTTGGATTTGGAATAGAGTCCAAAAGAGATCCAACATGATATTGAGAGCTAGATTAGGATGGACCAGTTGAAGTAGGGATAAGGTCCACAGGAGATCCAGCTTGATTTTGAGATTCAAATAAAGATGAATCGATTGAATGAGAGAACTGTTGCCAGGGTGACACATGTCCATCAGTTTTGTTGCGATCAATTGAAGTAGATTGTTGCTGCCAAGGTGACACATGTACAGGAGTTTGTTGAGTTGAATGGATTGACTAAGATGTAGAATATTCGAGTGTCGCGCCCCGAATCCAAGTTAAGGTAATCTCGAGGATCTTATAGGGTTTGACCTTAGGATCCACTCCATGGATACGAATACCAAACATCATATACTTAACCAATCACATGGTTAAACAGAGCATTTCTATTTATAACAGCGGAAATCTATAAAAGTTAAACAACATAAGGAGTACATACGTCTCATCACTCCAATTGTCTGAAGTAACTAAAATTACTACGTTATTACAACATAAATGCCCACTAGGGGTCGAAATATAAGTAAACATTGTTCATATTATTGTTAAGCATCCCAGTTCCTTTTTTTTTTGAGCTGTAAAACTCAATAGGAAAACATTCACAACAATACAATAATTATTTCTATACTAAAATAACAAAACAATTCATTCCTGCATTATCATACATTTCACATAATTAGTGCACTCACAATATGCTTCATCATCTAATAATCACATATATCATATATGTATAAGCAAAATGGAACTTCATCATTTCAATATACAATTCACAGATTAAGTATCATAATCATTTCTCATGATCCCATCATGCTATCATAGTTCAATAACAACAATTTATAACAACTGATCTGGTGATTCCACACCATCACTGTAGCCAAAACCACTTAATTCCAATCATATCAATTAACCAGGTGTAATGTGATAGGTGTATATTATGGGGTGTGAAAGTGATCTAATTTGTGCAAAGTAGAGTTTAGGATAAGTGCCTGTTTCATGTGACACAAATGTGAGACAAGTGTGTGACCCAAGCGACCCAATGCATGCACCGGTAGTTAGGCCATGCCTAGCTGACACAACAATTGAGTAACTATTAGTATCATTGCTTTTAGGGAATTTATACAACCCAAGGTAAAATGCACCATCTTTCCTTTTAGGGAATATCTACAACCCAAGGTAGGATTGGTCGCCGTCTTTCCTTTGAGGGAATATACACCCAAGGCAGGATTGCTTGCCATCTTTTCTTTTAGGGAATATCTACAACCCAAGGCAGGATTGGTCACCATCTTTCCTTTGAGGGAATATACACCCAAGGCAGGATTGCTTGCCATCTTTCCTTTTAGGGAATGGGACCCAAGGCAGGATTGCTTGCCCTCTTTCCTTTCGGGATTTACCCAAGGTAGGAAATTCATCTTCACAACACAACCATCAAAACAGCCTTTCACATTCACATCATAAACATTAATGCAACATAACTTGTGTTATACACAACACAAGAATCCCAAATTACTTAATACACAAATAATCATTTCATAATGAATTCCAAAGAACATAACATCACATACATTTCATTCATGAGGTAATAGGGTACAATTTTAATCATATTACATATTAGTGTATTATATCATCACCCAATTTCATATTCAAACTAGGCATACAACGTACTTTATGCCATAACTTTTGATACAAGTATTTTGCACACAAACCGACTTCACATACACATTAAACACATCAAAATGGAGTCACCCACCAAAAATGGGAATCAATAGAGCTCGACAACTGTTGAGCTACCTGCCGACCTACCTTGGCAGCAACCTCGGTAGCTGCTGAGGCTCGGCAGAAAGTCCCGAGAGTTTGGTCACCTCGGCAGGTGCCAAGTAGGTGTAATTGCCCAGAAAACTGGTTTTTCAACCAAGTTTCATGCCAATTCAAACATTTCACTACTTTTGATCATTTTAAACACAAAATTGTATGTTTTACACACACACACAAACTGATTTAAAGTCTAGGAAAAAAACCTTAGTTTCACATTCACAATTACACAAGCATGATTGAGAAATTTTAATATAAACTACAGACTTGAACCATCATTTCTCCTAAACATGCTTTCTACACAAAGTAAGAAATTCATGGTTTCATACAAACATTTAAACACATGCAACAAGTTGAACCTATAGCCATTATTTTATAGCTTCATTACTTACTATGAACATGACTACCATGCTACCATGAAGGAATCCTACATCTTTCAAATTTGAGTTTTTTCTGAATCTCTTCACCCGGATTTGCTTGCAAGGTGATTTATTTTGCTTTTCCTCTTCTTCTCTTTCTTCCTTTCTTCCAAAAACTCCAGCAACCCCTCTTATTCCTTCCTTTCTTCCCTTTGATGCAACTTCCCTCTCTTACCTGTACGTGTAGTGGGTTAGTGGGTCTATCCCACTTTCTCAAATTCAAACAACTAGGAAATTTCCCATAGTACCCTTACCTCTCAAGGATGGGCCAAATAACCAGCCCATGCTCAGGTTGGTTCAGACGTTTGGGTCCAAGCCCAATTCTCCTGAATTAACCAAAATAACAAAGGTAACCCCAGATTTATGATTAATCACAATCTAGATCTTAGTTTAGAAATTACTTAACAATAAGTTACTAAGGCTCGATGAAGTGATTAAGTGAGGGTCACTACATGGAGTGTTATATTTTCAAAATTTGAATGCTGAGGTTGATCCGTTCCTGGTGACACGTGTTGCCTATAATTCTCAGAAATATTATATTGAGAGTTTGGAGAGAAAAACTAGGAGAATTAAATGATGGGATAACAAAGGAGGAGAAATCAATTGACACAACAATAGGACTATGTGACTTTGTGAGGACGTGGGAGAGTTTGTAGAGGATGTGGATTGAGCAAACAGAAATATTTTTTCATTAAAAACCACATCTCGACAAAAATAAATTCGGCCACTCAGAACATTGAGACAACGGTAACCACGGTGCGAAAGACTGTAACCCAAAAACACACATGGAAGTGAACGAAAATCCATTTTGTGTTTATTATAGGGCCGTAGAAATGGATAACAGGAACTACCAATCACTTTTAAAAATTTATAAGTAGGTAATCGATTAAATAATTTTTCAAATGGTGTTTGATTGTTAATCACATAGGAAGGAAGCCTATTGATTAAAAACACAGTTGTTTGGAAAGCATCATCCCATAATTGATAAGGAATAGAGGCATGTGCCATTAAGCTGAGACCGGTTTCAACAATATGCCGGTGTTTATGTTCTGACGATCCATTTTGATGATGGGTATGTGGATACAAAACACGATGAATGACTCTCGAAGAATCTAAAAGGGAGTGAATTTTCCGATACTCACCACCCCAGTCGGATTGAAGAGACTTAATTTTTGTTCCAAACAGTTTCTCAACACGAATTTTAAATAGTTCACAAACCTCATTTGCATCAGATTTGCAAGCAATGGGAAAAAGTCATGTGAATTTACTGAAGTCATCAACAAAATGAATATAAAATTTATTTCTATTAGTTGATGAAACCAAAGAAGGTCCACAAACATCAGAAAATACTAGCTCCAAGGGAGCAGAAGAAGAAGACATAGAGGAAGGAAAATTAAGACGATGACTCTTCCCTAACTGACAAGTAGAACAAACATGAAATTATTTATTTGTTGAGACTGGAAGTGCATGAGTAGAAATAATCTTCTGTTGCACTTGTTTATGTGGATGACGGAGGCGATGGTGCTAGATTGAATTAGGTACCCATTCACTAAGGAGGGCTGATGGAGAAACAATTGGACGACTAAATGTTGATGATGAGGAAACCGGATCAGTTTGGCAAGCAAGGAATGGAAAATGGTAGAGACCATCCTTAATCTGTCCTTGGCAGGACACTCTCCCCGATCGACGATCCTTAATAAGACATATATTGGGGTGAAATTCAAAAATAGCATCATTATCCTCAATAAACTGACAAACAAAAAGTAAACTTTTGGCAATATGAGGAACATGAAGAATTCTATTTAGTTTGAAAGAACAAGTAGGAGTTCGAAGAAATGAAGAACCAATATGTTCAATATTCAAACCTGTGCCATTTCCAACACGGATTTGATCGGATCCTTGATAATCCAAGTTGATAGCCAGATTTTGTAAATATGTTGCAATGTGATTTGTGGCACCAAAATCTGGATAACAACTACAATCAAAGGAGAGATTCGATGTGGCTACCATTGCTGCAGGAGAGGAAGATGAATCACGAATGATCAAAGCGGTAGTAGCACTACAATGTTGTATGTCCAAATCGATTGTAGACTTGACATGGAAGACGGCTATGGAAAGAATGTGATGGAGCACAAGAGTAAGAGTGCGAAGATGACGAACGACCACAACCTTTTCCTCTTCTATTATTTTCCATAGTTGGAAGTCGTTGACGATTAGGACGATTGTTTAATTGCCTCATGGTAACATTCACAGAAGGAAAAGATTGATCCAAGGAAACATTATTTTGCTCCAAACGCATCTCTTGGCTGAAAAGCAAGTCATATAGATCATCCAGCTGCAAATTTGTTTCATTCTGGGTGGTTATTGAGGTGATAAAGGCTCCACATTCAGGTCCTAAGCCTCCAAGAACGTAGATAATAAGATCTGAATCATGAATGGGCTGTGCAACTACAGCAAGTGCATCAACAAGTGTCTTTGCCTTCTGAAGAAAATCAGTCATGCACAGGCTTCCCTTCTTCAAGGTTTGTAATTGGAAGCTTAATTGCATGACTCGAGCGTATGACTGAGACGCGAACATCTTCTCTAACGTTGTCCATACATCTATTAATGTAGATAACCCAACAACGTGAGATCCCTCTGAATGAGAAGATACAAGCCATCTTAAAATAAGCCGATCTTGATGTTGCCATACAAGACATTCTGGATTAATTTCACAAGATAGAGTACCATATTTTCCAATAATGAATCAATATGGACAAGATATTTCACCGGTAACAAAACCGACCAAATCGTGAGCACAAAGTATCGGAAGAAAATGCGACCTCCAAAGAAGAAAATTTTCTCGATCAAGCTTTATGGATACTTAGTGTTGAATGTTTCCCGATTGTTGTAGAAGAAACATTCATAGACAATGATGAAGTTGCAACCATTGTTAGCAAAACGCTGTTTAAAACGGCGTTTTTTTGAAAAAAACGCGTTTTAGTGCATAAACGTTTCAAACTTCGTTTAAAACGTTCTGTAAGCAAAAAAACGTTTAAAACGCATTTTTTACATTTTTTTCAAAAAAACGTTTAAAACGCGTTTTTTTTTACGTTTTTTTTCAAAAAACACGTTTAAAAAATCAGTGTTTAAAGTTGACCAAAAGAAAAAAGTTGTCCATTGGAAGTTCCAATGACAAATGCGTGCTAGCCGACAACTTTATTTTTGTGTTAAAGGGTTTTA
>JAUPMG010094288.1:0-26355 GCA_031762675.1 Pachysandra terminalis
TCTCTCTCTCTCTCTCTCTCTCTCTCTCTCTCTCTCTCTCTCTGTGTGTGTGTGTGTGTGTGTGTGTGTGTGTGTGTTTATGTAGAAGTAGATATATATGTTGATGGATCCTCTTAAAGGTTTGCAGCCTGTGTGCTATAGTAGTAGTAGTAGTAGATATAGGTTGATGGCTTGATTTCTTCCATGGCAGCCTGTACAATGAAGTTATTACATGTGAGTCTGTTGCCATATGACACATGATTGGTGTTCTAGGTGGGTTCAGAACCCTGTTTTATGCCTTCTTACAGGTTCACCAATGGATTATGTGTGTGTGTATATATATATATATATATATTGAAGCATACACAACATATACATGTATACACACACATAATATATGTACTATTCATTATACTTGAAAATGGTTGAAACGTGGGAACTATCTTAAACTTGATTTTATGCTATGATCTGTGGATATGAGTTACATTTTTACATGGATTTGTTGTATTGACTCAAAAGTACCAACTGACTTAAATGTTTGTCTGCTTTTATATTCCCAAGGTATGTATGAGGGAATTTTCTTTCTTACCTTTTAGAAAGGTCTCATGCTTTTAATGTGCAATTGGCACCATCAGCATAGCAAAGCAAAACTATGCAAATCACTGCAAGAACTCCCTTGATGAACTAGGTAGATTGCTGCAGTGGGATTGAAGTATATTTTCACGATGGAAAGAAGGTTTTGGCAATTAAATGGAAGAACTTCGAGGTCAATATGTGGAATAAGGACAAGGAACAGTGGCTGAGAAAGGTTTTAAGAGGGAGATGTCTCTTCTTTCATCACACTATTGATGGAGGAATCCTTGTGGTTTGTTAAGATTTTGAATGAGGTGATCAAGAGAATGGGCCACAATAAGGATCGTTTGTAACACATTGCAGAGGTGGCAGTAAGTTGCTGTTGAGGAGCACAAAAACAGGAGAGGAGGATTTACCAACTTACTGAGATTAAGTTGGAACAGATACCTAAATCTTTGTGTTTTTCGGAGGTTGAAAGATGGGTGTTTGGAGCCTTATGTTCAACACTCTGTTCTGGCATTTGGGCGTCTAGCCAGATTTGTTGAAGAGAAAATAGGGTACTGCAAATGACCTGTCGGAGACAGGATAGTGAGAAGGAGATTACAGGTGTTGGAGGAACTAAGTCACCTGATCTGGGAGGAGAGGTATGATGGGAGGTCTATCTCACCAATCTAGAGCCCCCAAATATGGAGTTTAGCAGAGTTGGTTGCCAAGAAGAGTTCAAGGGGGCATGGAAGTCTATCAAATGGCAGAAGAAAGTTGCCATATTAGAATGGTAGAGGGGACTCGCAGAATTATTATTATTTTTTTATATTTAATGGGAAGCTATGGAGAACAGATGAAGGCCTCTGAAGTGTTGTCTTGTAGGCTAACATTAGGGGGAACCCCTAGATTGTGCCAAATTTTTAGGTGGGAAAAGGAAATACGGGATAGCGTTAGATAGACCTCTCAAGATGCAAAAGGCTTATTATGCACATGTTTGTTTGTGCCACCATCAATGTTCAAAGCTCTTTGTGTTTATTATCGTGGAGACCCTTTTTGTTTGGATAATCTAGTCATTTCAGGTGGAGCCAAAACATTTCAACATCAAACCAGGCCTATCATCTCTCCCTCTTGGTCAGGTAGGGAGGTTTTCAATAGGGTTATTTTTCAAGTTGAATCTACAAGGATTGAACTAGAAAGAGAGGAGAGGATGAGAAAATTAATGGCAGAAAAGCATTGTTCTTTTGAGAAGAGCGAATGCTAAGACTGTGCAAAGCATTGATTGAGTTTGGGAGAAGAAAGGAAGGTGATAGGAGATTTCAAAAGTTTCCAGATGAATGCAGAACTGCTATTAAAGGAGAACAATGGGGTTCTACTATAGATAGTTGAT
Organism: Pachysandra terminalis; assembly: GCA_031762675.1. Classification (NCBI taxonomy): domain Eukaryota; kingdom Viridiplantae; phylum Streptophyta; class Magnoliopsida; order Buxales; family Buxaceae; genus Pachysandra; species Pachysandra terminalis. The sequence continues at coordinate 1,925 of JAUPMG010094288.1, forward strand.
GTTTTAGAATGGGAGTAGAGGAATGAACATCTTTATCCCAGCAGGTGGGGGTTTTTTGGGTTTGAATTCTTTGCAGATAAGTGATCTGTTGGGTGAACAGTGCAGTTCCCCTCCCCCTTTCATTTAAGCCGTATTTCAAAAACAGCTGTTATTTTTGTGAAGTATTACAAATGGGTGGAGAAGCTTCATTCTGCAAAATTATTGAGATAAGTAATGGTTTCTTCATTAGCTTGAGAAAATGGTTGGACGTGACCTGTGTTGCTCCAGTGAACCTTAATTAATCGGGAACATGGGTTCATGTGGTGGGTCTTCCCCTTTTTTGGTCTAACGATGTTTTTGAATCCATTGGGGAGACATGCAGAGGGTTGGGAGAGGTCAAGACCATGCTTATTAAATTTATTCAATTGACCTTGCTGCTCAGGGTGAAAACACGCTGCAGGTGGCTCAAGGAATGCCTCCTTGGGCAAAGAATAATCTACTTTACAATGCTGATACCATGCACAGTATTTACTTAGTGATAGAACCCGTGAGTCATTCCTATCTATTCCCCTTTACATGACTTAATAGGGTTCAATTTCACCCTTTTCTCACTTCCCAATGGACCAGTAGATGGCCCCCACTCCTCAGCTAATCAAAGTCCCCTTGATTTTTTGAAAAAAGGAATCTTTGATTCCGATTGTCAATCCACTTTCAATCATTCAAAAAGCTTTTTATTTGATTCTATTTTGATTCTTTAGGGAACCCATAACATTTTTCTTTCCTAAGAACCACGAATCATGGAGGAAGAATTTCAAAGATTCTAGGTGGTCAAGATCTGATGACAGTATCTGGGAGAGAAGAGAGCTCACAGGGGTGCTTCTTTTGCTACATTAAGTGCTAGGGAGAATGAAGGCAGTTTTGGCACAAGAGGAGCAGCATGCATCTCTTAATGGGAGAGGCACATTTCATCAGGAAGTTCCTAAGGTTGGGGAAAGAGAACAGGGTGATCGATAGCCAGTTTGACAGTTTAAGGAGAAATTGCAGATGGTTTCTCTGTTAGAGGTATGGGGAGTGGGGAAGCTTCCTTAACTAAATCAGATGTTGGAGATGTATTGCCAGGTTTGTGCCATTACCCAGATTTAGTGCGAGATTCTTATTGTTCAGAGGAGCAAATGCCTAATTGTTGGGCAGTGTTTCAGAAAGGTCAGTGCATATCTGCATTTTGGACCCCTCGGTGGGAAGGGAATGTGGAAAATTACTGCGAAGAGATTGGTTCGGAGAGTTCTACTTCAGGCAAAGTGGGATTTAGTTCAGAGAATCATTGGGCTGTCTCTGTTTTGAATAAAATTCCTTCTAGATCAGAGGTAGAGGATTGGAAGCAGATTGGGCTCTGTTTTCTGAGACAATTCTGTTGGTGATTCAGAGACCATATCAAGTGATGATGATTTTGAAGAAGCTGAAGTGGTGGATTCGGGTGATTTGTTCCAACTCAGCTGAGGCTTTACCTTCACATTTTACAAATCTGGTGGAGAATGATCCTAGGTGCAATGATCTGTTTTTTCTTAGTGCAAAGGAGGACTTTTCCTTTCTGAAGTATCATTTCAATAGGGGCCTTAATCTAAGGTACTCGACCTTTTTTACTTTTTGCTCACTTTCTTGTGGGGTCTTCACAGCTTGGTATGTTTGTTCGTGGTTTTACTAGTTTTATTTCCTTCTCTTGCCTTCAGACTTTTATCTTTAAATGCTTTTATCCCATCTAATGTTGCCATCCAGTGCTCTATTACTTCTGTATGTCACAGATTATCATTTCCATCTGAATTCTCAATCTTTGTGGTTTAATAAGGGAAGGGTTTCTATTCTGGGTGATAATAGAGTGGAATGGTTTGAAGGGGATGCTGATATTCAGGGTGGACTTTTACAGATGGAGCGGTTATTACAGAGATTGTTGACTGTAGTGAAATGGTATTAAATATTCTGTTTATGCTGTAGGATTTGCTGAACTGTGTGGTATTGAGGTTAACGGACCTGAGGGAAATTGTGTACCTTTGACTCGGATTTTCCAATAAGGCTTCTATCAGGGGGAAGTTGCTGGAAGAGCACTAGTAGAGGAGAGAGGGAGTTAAAAAGTGGGAGTGTGGTGTTAAATATGAGGCTTGTGGTTCTGATTCGAGAAGTCCGGGGGTGAGAGTTATGGGTTCTTTATGAGAATATTTTGTTGGAAAATTAGAGGTTTGGGTAGTGTCAGGAATAATAGGCAAGATCCAGATATTTGAATCGTCAGTGAATTAATAAAATTTGGAATGGAGATAACAAGATATGATGTCTTCTACCATCTGTAGGTTCCTCGGGAGGTATTTTAGTTGTATGGAATGGGGATAACTTGGTTGGCTTAGAAGAGAGGATTGGTGTTTACTCAATTTTGATCAAGTTTAGATATGTCAATAGTGGTTTTTTGTGGTAATGGTTAGAAGATTATGGGCCAAATACACCCAGATTCAGATATGCTCTTTGGGAGGAATTAATATGTGTGTTTGAGGAATGGAGGTTACCATGGCTTTTTGGTGAGAATTTAACGTTATTTGAATTTTTCATTAAAACAAAGGAGGCAGTAGATGACAAGGAGCATGCGAGCTTTGCTGAGTTTGTGGATCAGTGAATTTAATGAACCTTCCTATGATGGTCATGAGAGCAAGCTTTACTTGGTCTAATATGTAAGAGAATTCCATTAATAGTAGATTGCACAGGTTCGTAGTGACCCCAGTGTGGGTGGAGCGTTTTAAAAAGCGGATTCAAGAAGCCTTGCCTAAGCCAACTTCAGATCATTGCCCAGTATTCCTGTATTCTAAAATTTTGATTCAAGGTCCTCGTCCCTTTCAGTTTGAGAATATGTGGACTCTTCCCCACAAGTTCAAGGAGGAAGTTTGAAAATTATGGGAGGAGAAGAATGTGAGAGGTTGAGCAGGTCATAGATTTATGAAGTCATTGGGAGTTGTTAAGGGCTCAAATTATGGAACGAAGAGGTTTTGGCTTGATTTTGAGAAAGAAAAGACTGATTTTGGAGGAAATTAATAGTCTTGATGGTTTGGAGGAAGGCAGAAATTTGACTTCAATTGAATGTATAGGGGAACGGTCCTTAGAGATGAGTTGGAAGTATTATCTAGGAGGGAGGAAATTTCTTGAAGGCAAAAATCCAGACTTAAATGGTTGAAATAAGGGGATGGGAATACTATTTTTTTTTTTATAGGATGGAAAATGGGAGAGAAAAAATAGGATCACTAAATTGGAGGAAGGTGGAAAGGGGATAGATAATTTGGGTCAATTTGAGAAGAAGATAGTTTACTTCTATAGAAATCTGTTCACATCTGAAATGAAATTTGAGTTTTGTGTGAAGAATGTTAACATGGGGGCCTATTTCAGATCAACAAAGATAATGGCTAGAAAGGTCTTTTTCGGAGGATGAGATAAAAAAATGCATTCGGGGACGTAGAGATTGATAAAGAACCTAGACCAGATGGATTTACAGTGGCAGTTTATCAGGAATGTTGGGACGTTGTCAAGAATAAGTATTGGAGGTTCTCAATGAATTTTGGGCGAATGTGGTGATTAATTTCAGCACCAATGCTACATTCATAGCGCTTATGCCCAAGAAAGATGGTGCTAGACATATTAAGGATTTTCAGCCTATTAGCTTAATGAGTAGTCTGTAAAAGATAATTGCAAGGCTTCGTGAGGTTTTGGTATTCGTCATCTCAGTCAATAAAAATGCAGTTATTAATGGGAGACAAAATTTGGATGGTGTGCTAGTTGCTAATTAGGCAGTGGTGGAGAGTAAGAGGCTGAATAAAAGAGGTGTTTTTTGTAAGTTAGATAGCTTAGACCTAGAAAAAGCACATGACAGAGTCGATTGGGATTTCTTAGATCATATTATGGATTTAAAAGGTTTTGATGGGAAGTGAAGAAAGTGGATCAGGTGTGTTAGCAATGTTCACTACTCGGGTTGTTAAACAGGGTGGTTAAATATATTTTCTTGTTTACTAGAGGCAGTCGCCAAGGGGATCCCCTTTCTCCTTTTTTGTTTACTATTAATGTAGATGTTTTTAGTAGGTTTATGCATTTAGTTGATGACTTGAATCTTATTAAGGGTTTTGAGCTTGGACAAGGAAAAGTGAGAATTCATCTTCAGTTTGTGGATGATACTATGGTGTTTTTGGAGGATCTTGAGAGGAATTCGTCATGTTAAATCTATCTTGGAGTGCTTTGAAAGATTTTTGGTTTTAATATTAATTTGGAGAAAAGTAAAGTTTACAGGGTGAACTTAGATGAAGGAAAGGAGTACATTTTTGGCTGATCTTTTGGGGTGTGGGACGATATCTTGGCCCCGGATATATCTTGGATTGCCTTAGGGTGATAACCCATAGAAAATGGGATTTTGGGATGTGATCATTGAAAAATTTGAGAAGAAATTTGCTAGATGGAAAATGAATTACAATTCTTTTGGAGATAGAATAACGTTGATCCGATCAGTGTTGGAAAATTGACTGGTGTACTTTATGTCACTTTTTAGAATGTCGGGTAAGGTGGTGAAGAGGTAGAGAAGACTCAAAGAGATTCTTTTTTGGGATGGAAGGGGTACTAAAAGGAAACATTTAATTAACTGAAGTCAGGTTTGTAGACATGGAAGGGGTACTAAAAGGAATCATGTGGGCTTCAGTGATTGAAAATTTGCAGGGGATGTCTATCACAGTTTAAGAGATGGAAGTCAATTGCTTTTCTGGCCCTTAGGTTTCTAGGCTTCAAGAAATGTGGACTGCCCCTTATTTAGGCTTTGTGAAGCTTAATTTTGACTGTTGTTCGTTTGGTAATCCAGGTACTTTAGCGATAGGGGGAGTTTCCAAAGATGAGGTCGGCTCTATATTACATGTTTTTTCTGGTCCAATTGGGGATGGTTTGGCAATAAGGGCCGAAGTTGAATCTCTGCTGTTTGGAATTAAGGAGGCGCGAAGTCTTGGTTTTGTTAGCGTGGTAGTGGAGGGGGATGCTTCGGTTGTTATTAATTGGGTTAGAAGTGGTAATATTGACTCTTGGAATTTCTCAAACATCATTTTGGTGATCAGGATTTTGGTTGCTTCCATGAGGGTTTCCTTTGTTTGGGTTAGCAGAACTGCAAATGATTTGGCAGATTGTTTGGTCAAGAGAGGTGCAGTTTGGGATTCTATGTTTGTAGATGTGGATCTTGACTGTGGTGGTACTTCTGTCTGGTTTTAGACTTATATTTTACTTTGGGTGTAGTGTATTCTGTAGGTTTTTTCAGTTGCTGTTTGCTGTTTCCTTAGCAGTTAGCTTCTTTTATTTTCATCTTTGTTCGGGCAGCCTGGGATTCATCTCAACCCTAATGTCCTTTCAGTTGTATTGCTTCCTCTTTTATATTAATAATATTGTGTGTTAGTTATCAAAAGATAAAACATAAAAAATTCAAAGCTCTTAGAATTTCGAGCGAGAGGACAAGATTCCTTGGGCCATATTATATCTTGATATTTGGGGTAGCTTGCTGGGATGCTTGAAGGAGGATTATTCACAGGAGTTCACAAGGATAAGAGTGGTGAGTTCGTCGTTGCATCTTGGTGCAAGAGAGTTTTTCAGTTGATTGGGGAGGCCTGTGGTAGGTATGTGAAGACTGACCTCAAGATGGATAATAGATTGGAGCTTATTGGTGTTAAAATTTTGGTAAGAGGGGTGTCTCCTCCATTCTGATATCTGTTCAATCTGGTATGGAACTTTGCGAGTGCATGATTTATCAGGAGCTATGTTACATGGACACTTCCCTCAACCTGCCGAATCCCGTGTCCATACGTATGGACACAGATTCGGACACCGACACGCCATGGACACTCCCATGCCGTGTCCAAAGAAGAAGATGAAAAAATAAGAAGAATAAATAGCAAAGAAGAAGCAGAAAGTAGAAGAAGAAAGAAGAAGAAAAAGAATAAATTATTTAAAAAAATAAAATTTAAATATCTAGCCGTGTCCTCGAATCCTATTTTTTATGGTTTACCGAATCCGACACCTCGTACCCGTGTCGAACTCCGACACACGTACCCGTACCTGTGCAACATAGATCAGGAGAGAAAACCCAGATTTGTTTTGCTTCCTTGGTCCTTAATTATTCCAGCGAAACTATTTGCCAGAATAGAAAGTCTTGATTTGATCATTGAAGTTTAGTCAGGTGGTTGAAGAAGACCTGCTTGGGCCCTTTGGGCCTAAAGCTCTTGGGGTCTCAATAAGGCCAGGCCTAAAGGTCTTGGGCTCTTAATGATTCCCTCAACTCTTATCATACAAGCACATATGGAGGTATGGAAGAAATTATTGCCATTCAAATTTCAAATTTTGTCATAGGGCTTGGTGGATAGCTGTCAAAAGTTATTAAGAAAACGAGGTTGATGGGATTCAGTTGCCTGAGATTTAGCCGTTAGGCATTGATCAGATCAAGAAGTATAAGAACTGGGCTTTAGTTGTTGTGGGTTGGACTCAGACTTATCCTCTTATTTTATTTGGTCCTCAGGCCAGCCCATTGATAGAGGCAATCTGTCAAGAAAGGAGAGCCCTAGTCTGCAGGTGGTTTCATTACTCCTGTATATGAATATTTCAATCCCAATGACAGCCTAACATGAGGGGAAATAATCTCTTGTGAAGCCCTTGAATTGGGAGGAGCTAGCAACTAAAGGGGAGCAGAACGTCCAGCTAGGATTATGGAGAACTGGCAATGACAGGGTTTGATCCTGAACTAGAATATGTGGTGGAGGGGCATTGGTTCAACACTTCAACCTGATCCTCAATCTGACAATGTTGAAAGAGAGATACTGGATTAAAGAGTCTTATGCATCTTCCATTTTGGGGGGTTGGGGATGTTTAGTTTGATTAAAGAGGCAAGTAATTTCTAAAAAGAGATTGGAGGAATTATGGGTAATGAAGGTGGGTTTCATCAATTCTCTTAATATGCATACTTTATTTCCTTCTTCTCAGGAGTGGGTCCGTGTTGTTTGGTTGAGGATTGATGGTGGACCATGGCGCAGTTAACTAGAAGGGATATGGGTTTGTAGTTGGGTGTTGAATTGGGATTGCAGTCACTTCAGGAAGCAAGTAATGTTGAGAAATTGATCGTCCAAGGTTCTGATGAGTGTTCTGATATATGTTCTGCAACGGAGAAAGGATTGAGGGGGGGGGGGGGGGGGGGGGTGTGTGGTAGGGAAAGTTAAGAAAGAGAATATCAATGTGAGGTGGGGGAATCAGTTCAACTGCTCAAGGTAATCCTTCTAGAAGTGTCTGGGGTTCAGCAAAAATTCCCATTTGAGGTTTATAGGGAATGGTGCAAAACATATAGATAAAGATTCATTGGCTTGGGCTTTGGTGAAGTAGGATGGTGTTGAGGAGGAGAATTGGTATCAAGAAGGGGTGTCAAAATGGGTGTTCAGTAAGATTATGTTGTTTAGTACATTCATGGGACTGTCATATATGGGTTTTGAAGCATAGGAAATGGCATTGTTTGTGACCATTGAAAACAACATGACAACAAAGTGGCTATGAGGAAAAGAACGAGAGAGCTGTAGAGTCTGATGTGAACTCTGTGTGATTGTAATATGGTGCTGGTTCTTGAAATGAAGGTAGGAAAAAGAGGAAGGGGGCTGTTAATGTGTCTAAATGAAGCTCCCGGCTATTTCTTGGAATGTGAGGGAGTTGAATTTGTTTGCTCAGCCTATGATTTGGTCTGTGCTGAGGCCCTGAAACTGTGGCATGATGCGCAGTTTGCTTAAGCTGTAGGGACATGGCTGTTGCTCCATTCTTTGTGAGAATGGGTAAGTTTCTACCAGACTCATTCTATATGTCCTGTTGAATGAAGCACACTGGGATCCGGTACCTCAGTGAGAGCAGTGGAGTTATGGGGGCCTGACGTGGTTGTCCTACAGGAGACCGAAATGTAGGTGATAGAAAGGAGGATTTTAGGTGAGATATGGGATATTAGAGAGGTAGACTGGCGATTCTTCTGCTTTAGGGGTGGGTGCAGGTATTGCGATTGGATGGAAGAAGAATGCTTTTGAATTAGTTGACTGCCCCTTGGGATCTTTTTCAGTATTTGTTATTATGAAAGAGATGGGAAGTAGTGAATCTTAGTTGATTTCGGGGTTCATGGGCTGACAGATAAGTGATTACATGAATTGTGGGGGGAGTTAGGAGGCATAGCAAAGACTGGACATTTTTTCTGTTCATATCAAAAGGAATGTGTCGTAACCATATATCTGCCAGCACACAAGGGTATCAAATTTTATAAACATGAATGATTTGATTGATGTGCCACTGGGTGCTGGTAGGACTGTCAATGGGTCGGATCTGGATCCGATACCGAGCTGTATAAATTTATCCGATTAAATGTCCGTCGGGTTAGGTTCGGATCCGAATAAGTGAATCCGTTTATAATCGGATTCGAATCTGGATGCATTTACATCCGACCCGATTAAGATCCGAAGCCGATTAATTTATAAGGATAAGTAATTTATTGTATATGTTAACGATACTTGTATAATTTTATATATGTTAACTTATAAGGATACTTAAGTAATTTTATGATGTAAAGGAAATATTTTTTCATTTTTTTCTCAATTTTTTTAGATGTACCCCTTCTATATTCATCAAAAGTATTATAATGTACTTAACATCTACATTGTTAAGCATTTGAAATTTGGTAATTTAATTGGATATCCATATAAATGTCGGATTTGGATATTTAATCGAATTCGAATCTTTGTCGGATTCGAATATGGATTTTAATAAAATAATCGGATTCGGAATCAATTACTCATATGAAAGATCCATCGGATCTTTAATCGGATTTGGATCTCTTTGAAATTAATCGGTTTCAGATTCGAATCATGTCGGATCCGGCCCGAATCCGACCCGTTTACAGTCCTAGGTGCGGGGCTAACTTTGCATGGTCCAGCAATCAAGATAATCCATCTTTGTCAAAATTGCCTAGATTGCTGTCACCTACTTAGGAAGATAACTTTCCTTTGTGGAAGCCTCATCTTTGTTTGGACCATGTCGAATAAGTCCCCACTTTGTTGGAATGTCGTGATGAATTTTCAAAAAGCAACTCCCTTTCGGTTTGAGAACATGTGGTTGGAGGATGCTTCCTTTGTGGTGAAAGTTAGGGACTGGTTGTCTAGTCTTGGTTTTATCGGTAATTCAAGCCTTGTATTTGGTAAAAGGTTGAAAACTTTAAAAGAGGCCTTAAACATTTGGAATAAGGTGTTTCGGAGGGTTGTGATGTAAAGAAGAAATCAAATTTGCATAGCATCAAGGAGCTGGATAACAGAGAATAAAGGGATGCATTGGGATCAAAGGAGTGGGTGGATGCGGATTACTTGAAAGGTGGAATCTAAGCATCTAACTAGATTGGAGATCAGTTGGAGACAGAAGTTCAGCTACTTGGCTTGAGGTTGGGTACAAGAAAAACGATTTTTTCCACAGAATGGTTAATGCATGCAACAGAGTATTCTGTAGCCAAGGTGGAGGGAGATGGGGTGGTTGAGGGATGGAGGCAGGCATCAAGCAAGCTGTGAAAATTTCTATGCGGATTTGTATGCTGAGAAGACTTCTTGCAGACCTCTACTGGATTGTTTTATAGTTTGATAGGATTTCGGAGGAGAGATGGATTGGAGAATCCTGTTTCAGAAGAGGACATAGGGGTTATACGGGATTTGAATGGTGGTAAAGCCACAGGTCCTGATTTTTTTGATAGCATGATGGGCTTACTTTGACTTTTGGTAAGAAGTGCTTGAAGATTTATTTAAGGCAGTGGAGTGTTGTAGACACTCCAAATTGTGACAAAGTTCTGTTTGTTTGAAGGATGTGAAGAAAGGTGCAGAAAAGAAAGATGTGAATGAGAGGAAGAATAAGAAATAGAAAAGCTCCAAACTGATTTCCTGTTTTCTTAATCAAGCAAATCTAGAAGGCTGGCTCCACCTTTGTGACAGCAATATAACAGTTGTCAACATGCACACATCTCTGAAATTGTGCCATGTCAAACCGATGTGTCTGGTTGGAAGGACCATATATTTAGTTTTCATTAAAGGGCTAGTGTTTCCACCTTTGGAAACTGGATCAATTGAGACGAGATTTGGAAACTTCTGGATTTTTACCAGCTCACCCTTGGACTTTCATCCAATTTTGCCGAAAGTACCTGTGACAAAATTCCCTTTATATCCCATAATGGGAAACTTAGGCTAGTTCATATGAGTTATGCTACTTACTGTTAGATCCATGCTGCTTACTTTTAGATCCACATGAAAGATAGCTTAAAATTTGAGATAGAGTTGATAATTTAGACGTTTTGATCTAAATATAGAGCTGGTGATTAGACATTTTGATCTAAATACTCTTTTTGGAATATTTAAGATATTCTGATACCAAAAAATGATCTAGTTTCAACTGCTAGAATGAATTAGCATTGTTTTTTGTTTTTTGTTTTTTGTTTTTTTTTGAATAAATTTCCCTCTGAAGAAAACTGTTGTGAAGAAAATCAATGTAAACAACTAAGCGGAGAAATTATAGAAAATCTAATTCAGGACAGACTAGGTTAAATTTGAGGATGTCTAGCTTTGTTTGTTGGATCCCCAGAACTGATTTGCAGCCCCCGATTTTCATAAACATGGTTGGTGAGTGATTGTGGGACTCAGTTTTGAACATTTGGTTTGCTGCAATGTTGAACTAAAGAGTTTAAATGTTAAATTCACTTAAAATTTTAATTACAACGTTTCAGCTAAAATATATGACAAGACTGCGTTTTAAACAAAAGAAGCAATGGAATGGTTACAAGCTGATGCTTAAATACGAGTATTTTGATGACAAATGAGTATGGTAGATTGAAACACAGGGTCCTGGGCAATTTTCTTTTTATCGAATTTTCTGTTTTTGAATCACTTAAAATCATTTTGTGACAAGAATGACCTATGACCCCTTCTACATCAAAATAGTGTTTCAAAATCAAAAACACCTATAATTCTGTTCCAAAATCAAAGCTAAATGCTCCCTTTATGCCACAGAGGTTGTCACACAAAAACAATCACTGATCCTAAAATTTCTCTGTAGACAACAAATATAGCAAAGAGGAACATGAAAGAGGACGTCAGGTTGATCAATTGAAATCCCTCCCAATCTATCCACATCATCCTTGCCCTATTTCATAGCTAACTTTTATTGCCTTTATTAATGTAAAATTGTGTGGATAAAAACAATTATCAACATCTATTTCGGTATCTCTCTTTCTATCTATCTGTTTGTCTGTGTGTGTGTGTATATCTAATATAAAAAATGATAATGTACGTCTTCAGAATTGTTAGATTTTACTTATGATACTTTGTTGTTTTCCTTATAATAGATCTCTTTCCAACGTGCATTGCTCATGCATGTTAACTACCATATGAAAAAACTAAAAAGAGTTGTCTGGTGAGGAAATTGTAATCACAAAATACTTGGGAAGCAATAGCAATGGTAGTAACATAAGCTCGTATGTGTCTAAGCTTCTTGAACATGTTGGCACAACAACCATCTCCAGGAAGAAGTTCCCTATGTATTATAGACTTTATGTATTGTATGTGGCATACTTAGTGATTTAAACCATTTATACTTAGGCTACACCTCGTGGCGGTGGCCCAAAAACTATACCACCAATTGATTTAGATGTTCTATCTAAGAGCATTATGGCAACCTTGGACATATTTCGGGCAGGCACTGATCAGGAGTTGGTCCGTTATCACAGCAGAAAGGCAAGGTCCTAGGATTCTTTGAATAGCTTTTTAACGAGTGCCAGTGAAACCAAGGCGTGGTTGTCTGATTTGAGGTTACATCCATGTACAGAAATAGGAAAACCTGTTTTTTTAGCATTTTTTGCTTAAGCTCTATGCTTATGCATATAGATCCTTGGATGTGATAACTTCCACACAGACATGCAAACTCAAATGCAAAAACGCCTTCTAGAATCCGCTGTTGGAAACCTAGGATGCAGTATGTGGCATCTTAAATTTCTTACATGATGGTGTAATTAACTCTATTTAAATGCTCCTAGGACAGTTCCATGGCTGTATATTACTTGTTTTGATTTTGCATTTATTATCTTCTGCTTTGATTCAGTTTTGTGGAGATTATGGCCCCTGTATTTTCTCGGAAAGCTTGGCGTTGTGTGTGGCATATGATTCAGGTATTGTCGCTTTTAGGGGCACACAAATCGTCCCTCATCCTCCCATCTCTTTTCTTTGTCTGTTTCTCCTAATCTTGGTATCTCATTAGTAGAATGCTTTTCAGTTTCCAGCTACTCTTAGCAGAAGTCGTTGAAATATTTTCTGCAGAATGATTTGGTGCATGGCTGGGGATTGGACTTCGCACTAAGAAGATGCGTGGAGGTCAGTGGGTTCTGTTATTGTTACTGCTAACTTCCCTTTTGCCTAGGTCCTATAAATAATATCTTGCCTTCTTCTGGAAATATACTGCGCTACTTTTTCAGAAATAATCTCTTTCTTCGTGATTTTCTTTATTTTTCTTTTCTGGAGACATGCAAATAGACATTTATAGAACCAAAGGCAGATGAGTGACCTGCCCTGATATCTTTAAGGACTTAGTTTCTACAAATGGATTATTTGCCTATTTTTCTTTTCTGGAGACATGCAAATAGACATTTATAGAACCAAAGGAAGATGAGTGACCTGCCCTGATATCTTAAAGGACTTGGTTTCTACAAATGGATTATTAACCCTTTTCATTTTTTTTTAATTTTTTTTATTTTATCGTATTCCACATAAGCAACACAAATTCAAGTTCAATGCTAATAAAGTGGTTTTGGATGGAACTAAAAAGTTTACCCTTATTTTTTTTTTTTTCCCTTTTTTTGAGAAATTAAGAATCTTGCTTTTAGCATGAATAGGCCGACAGAGGTGTCTGCTAGGACTTCCCCATCAAAATGAATTGTTGACTGCATATTTTAGTAATGAGGCAAATACTCTCATTCTACAAGTCATTTGTTGTTGTTAATTTGTCTGTCGTCTCCACAGCCTGCGCATGAGAAGATCGGTGTGGTTGATTCACAGTGGATTGTGCATCAAGTAATACCTTCTCTGGGGAACCAGGTAGGTCATTATACCTTCTCTTGCAAGAGTTTTTATTTATTTATTTGTGAACAATGTGTAGATAATTGATATAACAAACAATATTCAATTAGTCTTTATCTAATCTATTTATCTATTTTGCATTAATTTTAAAAGCATGTGCCCAAAATAGAACAGGTTCGAGATAAGGTAGGCAAGATGAACATGATACTTGAACAATCTTAAATGATAGAAGGTTATGGTGAATATATGGGTCTGAGTGTCAGAATGTAACATGAATACAAAGTTCACGTAGACGATGTAAAAAATGCAAAATGAATACAAAGTCCTGGACTTGGTGAACTCACACAAATTGAATACAAAATTTAAAAAAAAATTCATGCCAAGGAATTCCTTTGATGTCGATGCTACATAGACTACAAATTGCAGCGAGAAATATGAAGTCGGTGGTTAGGTGTTAGATAGAATTAACATTCTTGGAGGCAAACTGCCGCGAAATGTAGGCATGAGTTCTCACACCAGTCTGGATGAATTTTGCTGAAGAAATTTTTCGTAGGAGAATTAAAAATTTTCACCACGTGGATCTTAGGAACTTGGACAGTTAAGCACATGTTGTATAGACTGAGAACGAGAGTTAATATTGCATTTAGCCGGAAGGCTAAGTTGAATTGGAAAGCCAAGGAGATTTTTAGCTTGGAACTTGATATGCATGGAAGGACAGGATTGTGTTAGATGAAGATTTGAAGTTCAAAATTGCAAAACCAAGGTTGGTGCTAGAATATTGTTCGCTAAACTTTTTTGAGGAGAGAAGATAATTAATATGGTTTTGATATTTGAGGTTCTCCAATTTACAAGAAAGCTGAGAGAAGAATAATACAATGCAGCCTAGCTCTGTAGTTTACAAAAGAATCAAGTATGGGAAAGGAAAACACTTTCCAAGTTAGAAGATGAGATCCCAGTGGTAATTAAGTACTGCCACTTTAATATTGTTGACATTCTAAAAGAAATGTGCTGAACTTAAACTAGGTCACTTAGCTTGGAAGGAGAGACCGAGCTGATGTAGGAAGACAGATGAGCCTGATCCAAACATCCTATACAGACACGTAACCAATAAGGCAATAATGAATTGATCCACCAATTAAACATTTTCTAAGCTAGTTGCACATCTGTTAGCTATAATCCTATGATTGTGTTGGAGTTGATATAATCAATGCATATATAAACCCTAATCAGCATTGTTGTGAATCTCATTGCACTTCATTTGCCAGCCAAGCAAAAAGTTGAACATAAGACAAGGTTTGAAGTATTGGTATAGGATCAGATATTGGTCCCCTCCAAAACCAATATGAGTTGGGATGTATTGGCTGATGCCTTTATAAAATAGAGGCAATTTGGTACAGTCGGACGAGGTTTGAAGTATTGGTATAGGATCAGATATCGCGCCCCTCCAAAACCAATATGAGTTGAGATGTATTGGCTGATGCCTTTATAAAATAGAGGCAATTTGGTACAATCGGACGATGCCTTCACTAATGGATTTGTATTGGCCACCCTCAAAATCGATACGACGCGGTCAAGTCGTATCAATTTCGGCCAGTACTTAAAACCTTTTAAGGTATTGGGAACTTAATTGAGAGAATAAGAGGTTGCATAGAGTACATGTATATGAAGTGAGAAACAAGAGGAGGTGTTTGGTCCTTGAGTCGTATCAGTTTCTGTCAATACTTAAAATCTTCAAAGGTATTGGGAAACTTAGATGAGAGAATAAGAGGATGCATAGAATACATGTATGTGAAATGAGAAACAAAATGAGGTGTTTGGTCCTTAAGTCATATCATTTTCAGTCGATACTTAAAACCTCGTAAGTTATTGAAAAACTTAAATGAGAGAATAAGAGCTTGCACAGAGTACGTGTTTATGAAGTCAAACAAGAATGGGTTGTTTAGTACTGGAATTTTATTGGCATATGACTTTGTGAGAGTGAATATGGGCCTAAAGAAAATCAAAAGGAATGTATTACATTTAGTAAACCTTTAAAAGTGGACCAAATAAGAGCAAGATAGATTTTTTGTTACTTAAAGAGGAAAGAGTGATTAGTATGAAAAGATTTTATAATGCAGAGTCTTAAGTATTAAACACAGGTTCATGGTTTTGGATGTTTTCCTTAACAGATGCAAGAGGGAAATAGTGAAAAAAATAGGTGCTCAAGAACAGGTTCATGGTTTTGGATGTTTTCCTTACTTGAGTATGATATGATCAACTTATTGAAAGAAAACTTGGGGCCTGGAGATCCTACCTGAGGGAAAATCCCTCTTGTGAAATTTGATGGTGGAGTGCTGTATGTAGAAGGCCACCAAGTTAAATGATACTGCAATAAGAATTGGCAATAGACTACCAGATTTGTTTAAAGAAAATACTCATTAGAGTATATAATTATGTTAGGTTAAGCTCGCATACATGACTGATAGATGGGCATAAGAAATTTAGAAATGTTGTACTAAGGATTGTATCTGATATCTGTTCACATGGATATTTCATGTATCTAGAATGATACATAACGTGAAAGAAAACAAAGTGGTTGTCTATACCAAGTTGTTCGTAACTTGAACCGAAGTACATGAACAAAGAAGGGAATTCAAAGAGCTTTTATGGTGAGAATCACATATAGAGTATCCCAAAGAAGCTCTATGATCTGCAGCAAAGATCATCGTTGTGGAAATTTTGTGGACCCAGGAAATTGAGTTAGCTTACAGAAGGTAATCACCATCATCTTTCAGTGGCTTGTAGAGGTTTCTTTAATTAAAAGGGAATTGGAAAAAACCGGAATTATTTGTTGAATCTCTCAACCATTTTCTTATTGAGTATCCATGTCTTTTAAATAATGATACAGAGGTTACAAGATAAGCAAAATAATTTGTTACATGATTAAACTTAAACAGGAAATCTAACTAACTGAATATAAGGCTTTATCCTTATCTGGTAAGACCTTATCCTTGTCTGGAGTTTTGAATAAACTCTTATTGTTATCAGCCCCCTGCAAGTTGGTGGTGGGTGGCATAGTGTTTAAACTCGGTATCGGATCGGGGATCGTCCCGGTCCTAAATCGAGTTGGATCGCCGATCCAACTTTAGATCAGACGATCCCAAACGATCCAAAAAAAAAATAGTGTCAAAGAGGAGTGAAAAGACCAAAATGGACAAACCAGCTTCCGCTCTTTTTTTTTTCTATTTTTTTAAACTATTTTTTTTGGATCGTTTGGGATTGTCCTATCCAAAGTTGGATCGGCGATCCGACTCGGTTTCGGACCGGGACGATCCCTGATCCGATACCGAGTTTAAACACTATGATACAGACAGGGTCCATCAGATGATAGTTTATGACCAACAAGCATGAGTGTGTGCATTGGTTTTGAATCGAGTATGTCTGCACGTGCAAGAAAGGACTTGGCATATTGAGATTGACATAGAAACAACCCATTTGAAGTTTGTACAGCTTCGATGCCAAGAAAATAATGCAGAGATCCTAAGTCTTTCATGGTAAATTCACGACTTAAGGTCTCGATCATTGAATGCAAGAAATCATTATCATTGCATATTAGAGTTATATCATTGACATAGAGTAAGAGCACCAATATCATTGTGTGAAGACTTGAGCCGCGTTTCATGCTAGCAGCACAATGTGGTTGAAGTCAATAGTTTGGTTAAATGGAGGATAGTGGTAAAGAAGTACGGCTATTGAATACATGAACAACCGAGTGTGATTAGTATCCTAAACCTTGAATCATGTGCTGGATACAAGGATTCCAGATGGAAGATTCTCTCATCCACCAACCCTTGTTAAGCAAAGAAAACCTTCAACTGATGGATGTTTATTGATTTTGTTAACTCCCTTATTTCAGGGACTTTTTACCATCAAGTTGTGGAAATGGTGATTGTGCTAATGATTGGTAGGTTTGGGGGAGAAGTTTCATTGTTGATAATGGGATGCGAAATCAATTGTCATGGAATGGAGGAATAAGGAAAGTGAAATTACAGAGTTGAAAACAAGGAAGAAATCCTCTTGCTTTAGGAAGTTGGTAGGACATCACTTCATAAGAGGGATGGGGTGGGGAGGGTCTGGGGTTCAAACCTGTGTCTCCTCCATGGGGGAGTGATTGAGTCACCATCGGTACGTAGCCACCGAAAATATATGTATATATATATGTGTGTGTGTGTGTGTGGTTAGTGAATAATGAATTTAGCTAAAGGAAAAGATAATAGTAAGATTTTTGTATTTCACAAAGAAAAATGCCACATCATTTATATTTTAGAAACTGAAGTTTAGCTTCTCCTGGCAATATTTATCCCATCAGGCTGACTTGTATTGTATTATGATATAATTTGGCAAAACAATTCTAGAAGTGATCTCTTTAACATAACAAATGTGCATAAGTTGTGATGGCTGGGGGTATGTGCTACATTCCATGTCAATTATTCATTGGACAGTGATCTCAATCTTAAGAAAAACAGGTATAAGAAGGATGTGAGACCTGGATGTGTCGTTATTATTATATTAATAAATAATAATAATAATAATCATCAACTATAATATTAATGCAATTGTATTAATCTAAACTTTTTTTTTGGATGATCCTTTTGCGAGATGAGCTTGAGCCAAAACCTGAGCCTTGCTCAAGGTTTACAGTCCTAGCCGAGCTGAGCAAAGTTCGGCTTGGCTCTACTCGCTTACAGCCCTACTAGTTCTTTAGCAATTTTCACCAGTCCCAGGGATTTTCTTATATTTCCATGTTTTGATTCTTGCATATTCTTTTCTTTATTCATAAATCATTATTATTTTCGCATTCGTTTAATTATCTTGCCATACTTATTTTGCATTTCTTAATAATTTTAGGGCCAATCTGAGAATGGGAAGGTACCAGGAGGAGGGGTATGTATTCTAACCATTCCCTAATGATGTTTATCACCTTTCAAAATGCTTGGGCTGTCTATCACTATTTAATGGGGGGAAAAAAAAAAAAAAAGACAGTTCTAATTACCTTTTCTTTTCTTCTTCTTTAAAACAAATAAATATTTTCTCTAAACCATCTTTTTTTTTTTATTCTTTTATTTATTTATTTTTTCGTTTTTGGTTTCCTAACAAGCACAGGTGAGAGACAGGTGCAAAAGCGAGTGGGCACAGTTCCGAACTCGTCTTGCAAATGCAGACAAGGCATACCTTACACAGATGGGTAGGGGGTAAGCTTTGATCCTTGTATACATGTCTACACCGTCCCAGGCTCCGCTCTCCTTATGTGAACGTCTTTTTCAGTCTCTTTACTTTCTTTTGAAAGGCCGTTGGTGTTCTATTCTTCAAGTGAAGTTTTCTTCCTAATTGTTGTTGAGATTCACAATTACAAAAAGGAAGAAAATTCACCCTTTTTTTTTCGTTTATAAAATAAAATCTCGAGCTTGGGCTCTTCTGAGCAAAATCATGGGTCCAACATGGCACAAAATGGCATGATAATAATCGTGTCATAAGTCACCAGAATGCTGAGTTGGTGCGGGAGTGAGAGCGTCAAATTTGAAAATAACTTGTAAATAACTTGTGATCAGCATATATATATATATATATATATATATATAAATTATACTTTGAATACAACGACAGTGCAAAATAGATATTTATCAACCTAATTTAATCATTTTTCAGAATAAAATCTATTTATTTTGTATTTTCCTAAAAAAAATTTCAAACTTCGACTCATAAATGTTAACTATTATTCCAAGTGAATTGACTTTTCAAATCCACTATGATGTTCTTGCACTCAGAACATCATCCAAGAGGGATGGATCACGTGCCCCGTGCCATGCCGGGCTTGGGTCGTACTGGCCCACAGCACAAAAGGCCCGTTTGTACACCTCTAATTTAGTTGCCATTGTTGTATAGTAAAGTTTCAGCTTTCCAAAATAGCTTGTGGCGTTGTATTGCGGCGTTCTGGAAAGCCTTTATTGGTTTGGACGACGGAAGAAGCCATGGTCGCTGCGTCGGTTGTACAAAGTAGGCATGCAACAGTAATCAAATCCACTGTTTGTTAGGTTCCCACATATGTGATCCAAAGACCGAAAAAAAAAAAGCTAACTCACGACTTCTCGGGAGATGAACAGAATAAACATAAATGAGAAGTAGATATTTTTCTTTTTCTTTTTTTTTAAGATTCTTTCTTGGTCACAGAATTATGATCCTGGTTGCAGGTTAGAAACAGTAATATATATTCACACAAAACATGAACAGTGTGATAGCCGTCGGTCTTATTGCACCCAAGAAATTCACGGATTTTCCCACTTGTTGATCGTACTACATAGTTTTAAATGAGGGAAAATTCTTTTCAAATCAACGGGAGCTACACCCAAGGTTTAGGATCCATTTCTTAGGCCAAAAAATCGTCTCGGGTCTGAAGCTCATACTGAGCAATTTTCAATGGTCACTTGTGATTTTGACTTTCAGACGTAATTTCCTAAGTGTAGTGCAATTGCCCATAACTGTTTTTCTCTTTCCCCAAATGTTTTTAGCGTCCGTTTGGATCGTAGGAATTTAAGGGTGGGAATTGGAATTGAAAGATCTGAATTTTAATTGTTGCGTTTGGATGATCGATTCTCATGGGAATTAAAATTCATGTAAAAAAAAAAGATACCGAATTCCCACGATTCATAGGAATTATAATTTACACTTTCGGAGTGTTTATTGTAATTCTCACGCAAATTAAGTATTTTGTTGGAGTAGTTTAAAAGGGTAACCAACCAGATTGGTTTAGATTTAGATTGACAATCAATCTTGTTGGTCCAAATCAGAATTGATTGGGACCGGTGTAATACTCGATCCCGATACATTAAACTTTGTTGTCATCCTTATTTGTAAGATGCTTGAATTAAATAAAAAATAGTAAAGAATAAAAATATACACTAGTTATATAAATTAGAATATAAATGGCGTGTGAACCAAATAATAGAATTTAAATTCATATGAATTTGAAATCATAAGATTTACAATTTATTTGTATTATCTCCTTTTTCTTATGTTCGTGATTGAGCATACCATATAGCAATGCATGTTGCTATTCACTATTATCAGTAAGGATCTTAGATGATTTTAATCGGCTAATTGCCTGAGATGCTTACTCTTTGTCATATTGCGATGCATGCAAGGTTTAAAGTCTCGGGATTGGGAGTCGGACCGGTCCTGGTTGAGATAGGCAATACCAAACGGTCTGGATCCATTACAAAAATGGATCACCCAATTTTAGTTTTAAAGAAAAAAACTTGGATCAGTCGAACCAACGGTTTTGATTGAGACTAGTCGATATTGGATCGGTCCAAAGCGATTTCGGTCTAGACCAATCAATTTATAAATTAAAAAAAAAATTGGATCAGTTGGATCGGTTGTACCGACCGGTTCATACAGGTATCGATTAGACCAATCCGATCTAAAACCTCATGATACAACTATTGTATCGTGGCTTGGGATCGGACCAATCTTAGCTGACCCCGGTATGGACTAGGTGGTACGGATCAGATCGGTCCGATCCTTGAATCCTTAATGCATGTCACTATAGGAATACATAATCTAGACTCTAAATGCTTTTTTTAAATCATAATTAATGATTTTAAGTTCTTTTCAACCATAAAGTTGTTAAATTTTATAAGAGTGGAAACAGCAAAAATGGAGTTGCCAATAGCATTCCTCTAAACCATTTTTATTTTTTATTTTAATAACTAAAACTGATCACACGTCATTTTACAAGGGCAGTCCACAGCCACAATGACTTCCATATCCTGTTAGTTTAAAACGTATATTCACTTCAAGATCCTTCATTAAATGTCTAAAATAGTAAAATTCTTATTTGTTTATTCATTTATCTTTATTATTCGATTTTTTTTATGTAGGACCCTAAGCCAAATTCTGAGTGAGTTGGCTGGTTGGAGTGTTTTCTCCTGTTTATATAATTGAGTTAATTGTAGAGCTTTTTGAGTAAAGTGGAAGTTTATTTTCTTCACCAAACAATTATTGGGGGTCACAAGCTTTGCTTGCAATGGCAGATATCTCACATTAAGAAGTGTTTATCTCACCTTCCTAACTTTTGTACCAAAAAAAAAAATAATAATTAAAAAGGCAGGTGAGTAGGTAATAGCTTTGGAGGATCTCTTTGGACCATAAGGCCCTTTAGCATTTTTTTTTTTTTTTAGTTCATTTTTTTTTCTCTTTCTTTTATCTTAAGGTCATTCAATTTTCTAAAGAAAATAATCTCCATTCCCTAAACTAAGTTCTACCCAGTTATATTACACCAATAATAGATTCAAAATAATATTGAACACTCAAAAAAAAAAAAAAGAAAAAAAGAAGAAGAGAGAGGGCCTCGTATTGTCTGGAGCGTGAAAGCATCAACATCGGAACCTATGAATCTGGACCCATAGTCAAACAACAACATAAGTAGCCGCACCAGTACCAGTACCAGCAGCATCATAGGCATCAGCTGGATCGATAGGCAGATTCCTTCGTCATCCAGAGCCATACCATCATCCCTTGGCCTTGCTCCATAGGTAGATTCATTAGTGACCTTAGCTTGGTTCCATAAGTCCAGGTGTAGATTTTCTAGTGTCAGAAGCAATGGTAACATTTTAACTGAGTCAGAGTTTGAAGTAACTCTGCAGCATTAGCTGTAATGTACACCAACGCATCCAACATTTTTAAAATCAGATGCGTTGGCATGCATCCACACAACCAGTAGACGTACGATATGCATGAATACATACTGCAACATCAACTACAACTTGTACGTTCAAGAAGATGTGTCGTGGAGAGAGAGAGAGTTGAAAAACTTAATATGTAGAAGATCAAATGGATTCTAGTTTTAATTTGTAATTATTTAAATAATAAAAAGTTATTTAGAACTCCCTAAATGCAGTATTTTAGGTATCAATCACAAAATAGAATTTTTATTTCAAAGTAGGAATTAATCTTGGAAATCTTTGGATTTCGAAGGCTACGACCGTCAGGTAGTGTCACCTCTCAACGGCCAAATAAGAAAACCGTCTCCTTTCTTCTTCTCTCCGTTAAGTTAACTCCTTTCTCTCGAAGCGGACGACGCGCGAATTTTATACACGACGTCTCGTATCACTGACGGCGTTAGCGCCAACCTAACAGAATCAAAAATAAATAAGGATTCGAAAGCTGCTTTCTCATTCAAGCCACGCCTCTCTCTCTCTCTCTCTCTCTCTCTCTCTCTCTCTCTCTCCTCTCTCTTACAGTCCAACGTTTACGCTCGAGCTCTCTGGCCTGTCTATCCCCGCCCTTTTCTGGACATTCCCGCCCGTCGATTCGCCGGCTGGATATCACATTCCTTAGCCAGGCACTTTTGTTCTTCCTATGAAGTTGTAAGAGCTACAGCTCGTAAACGCATTTCAAATCTTCAAGGTGACTCTCTCTCTCTCTCTCTCTCTCTCATGTAATTTAAATATTTGATAAATGAATTGAACTGTTGGTGAATATATGATAATGAATTGAACTGGGTTTCTAGGTGAACTTTCAGGTTCAAACATCTCCAAGACTACTAGCTTCTTGAAGGTAATTATCTGAATCTTTGGAATCTATTTTTTATACTTTCAAAGAAAGCAGAAAAAAAAAAAATCCCATTTCAGTGAATATTAGATAATCAATTGAACTGTTCATGGTGAACTTTCAGGCTTAAACATCTCCAAGACTATACTATCTTCTTGAAGGTAATCTCTGAATCCTTTGTACCTGTTAATCCTTGCAGAGAAATCCAAGAAAAATCCCATTTTTTTTTCTCATGAAGGACATGAAGAGTACTTGGGAATTCTATGAACCGGATATTTATTTTTAACATTTTCACATATGGTTAAGCTTTAAGCAATTTTATCTGAGCAAAAATCTCTCTCTCTCTCTCTCTCTCTTTTCCTTCTTTAAGACAGATGGGGGAAACACCTGGCTTTCAACTGGGTGTCATTGGTGCCTTGTTTCTTTCAGTGGCATCATCAGTGGCCATTGTTATCTGCAATAAAGCTTTGATGAGCAATCTGGGTTTCCCATTTGGTATTTATCCTTTCTCTACACTTTCTTATTATTAAATTGTCCTTGTTCACAAAATGCAAATTGGGATAAATTAGTCTTAGCTCTTTAATTGCTACTTTGAAAATTTTAGAAGGATTTTGAGAGCTTTCCTTAACTAGATATCTATTGGGGCTAGAATTAATTACCTCTAATTATCCACCTTTCTCATAATTGAGGCAGATATGAAACTCCCTAATCAAACTAAGAACTTGAAAAAAAAAAAAAAAAAAAATAGAAGCTATTGGACTTTGGATTCAATTGAATTAGTCTAGTTAAATGCTTCTATGACTTAATCTAATCTTACATTAATCAATGCCTCCTAAATATCTTTGTCAAAATTGCAGCTACCACACTCACTAGTTGGCATCTCATGGTTACATTCTGCACCCTTCATGTTGCGCAACGATTCAATGTATTCGAGACGAAATCAGTCGACGTGAAGACTGTGATGCTCTTCGGCATTCTCAACGGCGTGTCTATTGGTCTTCTTAACCTAAGCCTTGGGTTCAACTCCATTGGATTCTATCAGGTGGAATGCACCAACTCTTAACAATCTGATATACATGTTACTTATTAGTTCAAAAGACTATGTCAAGGATCCTAGCTAGTTAAGAATAGACTCATGACATCAATTGTATCAAAGAATTTTGATAATTTTCAAATTTAATTGTTGGCCTTGCAGATGACAAAGCTTGCAATCATACCCTTCACTGTAGTATTGGAGACTCTCTTCCTAAAAAAGCAATTCAGGTTGTACACTGAGAAATCCCTTCTATTGATTGATCAGGCAGGGAACTCCATACATGCTCACTAATTTTTCTTCTTCCAATATCTGCAGCCAGAAGATCAAGTTCTCTCTCTTCCTCCTACTAATTGGAGTAGGGATTGCTTCAATAACTGATCTCCAGCTCAATCTTGTCGGATCAGTTGTCTCGCTTCTGGCGATCGCAACGACATGTGTTGGCCAAATTGTATCCTTTTTCTTCCTATCAAATTGATTCTGTTCTAGTCAGTTAATGATCAAGCTTCAAGTTGGAAAGTGAAATACTAAAATCATCCTTAACCATTTACAAAATAACAGCTTACCAACATCATACAAAAGAAGCTCAATATCTCCTCCACACAGTTGCTCTACCAGTCTGCCCCATTTCAAGCAGCTATACTTTTTGTCTCAGGCCCCTTGGTAGATCAGTCCCTCAC
>JAUPMG010094289.1:0-12474 GCA_031762675.1 Pachysandra terminalis
AATCATTTAAAAATTTATAACCGAGCAAACACAGATGCTTGAAACTCAATCCAGACCTTCTTTTCATGCTTTCAAAAACCAATATTCAACAAGATTGAGGATGGTTAGACTGAGTACTTACTGTAGTCTGCGAAATCGAAAACAATCCCTCTTATCCTTCCTAACCAAACAAAGCAAAACAGCACCAAAACCAAATTTCCCTCCTCTTCTATCTTCCTCTATCTTTCTTTCTTCCTTCTCTACAACCAACCACGAATCTGAGAGGATGAGGATCAAGAGTCCGCATCCCTCAACTCTCTCTCTCTCTCTCTCCACGTTGCTGGCCACCTCACCCCAATATGCGCAAATCGTTCACGCACTGTTAGTGCGTGAATATAAAGAAAATAAATTCAAAATAATTAATAGCTAATACCTCTTAAATGTTATTACACATAGAACCCCAATACCAAAATAACTTATTTCAATTAACTCCTTAGTCTAAATAAACACATAATAATACGCATGTACGCTTAATTAAATCATATAAAATATAATTTAATTTGGCGAAAAAGCTTTAGGGAGTTTAGGTCATTACAGTCAGTCCGTGGAAATATATTGTTGAGTTGGCCCCTTTTTTCTTGTCACTAGTTCGATGGTCTGTTGGGGATCGACCATCTGTGTTTTTCTGGAGGGACCTCTGGGTTGGGGACAAGCCCTTTTGCTCACATTTCTCTAGGATCTATAGGATCGCTAGTTGTCAGTCTTCCTTGGTTTGCGTGGTTCTTTCTTGGTCTGAGTTTGGTCTAGTTTGGAACTTCTCACTTCGTAGAATTGCTCGGTAGGCGGATTGCTTTGAGTTATGTTCTTTGTTTACGGCTATTGAGGAGGTGTTTGTTGGTTCTGATAGGGGACAGGAGGATATGGACTCCTGATCCCACATGTATCTTCTCTTGTTGTTCTTTCTTTAGCCAGTTTCGTCCGGATCGATATAGGCCTTCGGCTTACTTTCCGACTCGTTCCTTGTGGTCCTCGCCTGTCCCTCACAGAGTTAAAGATTTCACTTGGACCGCTTTACTTTATCGGATTAACACCGCGGATTTGCTCCAATGAAGGAGAAGGTTTATGGACCTTTCTCCAAACATGTGCTTCTTGTGCAGAGCAGCGGAGGAACCCTGGATCGTATTTTCATTCATTGCCCTTTCGCTTTGGAGAATTGGAGTTTTTTTATTCGGTCGATCGGGAGGGTGTAGGTGCTTCCTGGGCGTATTTGCCAGTTATTCAAGTAGTGGAGTTTTCCAGGTCTTGCTGAGAGGAGCAAGATTCTGTTTCTGATGGTTTTTCAGGTTGTGTTGTGGTTCATGTGGAGGAAGCGGAACCAAAGGATTTTTTAGGATGTTGTGTCTTCGCCCTCTTGTGTTATTGAGGGGATCATGTCCTCTGTTGCCTCATGGGCCTCAGGTCGGGGCCAGTTTTCTGGTTTGTCTGCGTCATTTGTTGTCCGTGAGTGGTATTTGGTCTCTTCTTGTGCTTGCCTGCCTCAAGCCCACCAATTGCTCTCGTCCCCTCTTCCGGTTGACTGGGTGAAGATGTCCTTTGTGACTTTCTGTCCTGCCTTGTCCAGACCTTCGGGGATTGTGGCGTGTTTTCGGGATCATGATTATAAGCCTATTTTTGCTTTTTCTGGTTCGAGAGTGTCG
Source organism: Pachysandra terminalis (assembly GCA_031762675.1). Taxonomy (NCBI): domain Eukaryota; kingdom Viridiplantae; phylum Streptophyta; class Magnoliopsida; order Buxales; family Buxaceae; genus Pachysandra; species Pachysandra terminalis. The sequence continues at coordinate 1,677 of JAUPMG010094289.1, forward strand.
ACTGAGTTTGTGCGGACAGAGTTGGTGGCTCTTGTGACTAGTTTGAGGCTTGGTCGAGCACAATGCTTTATGGATATTGGGATTGTGTGCGACATGCCCCTTATTGTGGACTGGGTAGAGATGCCTGATTCGTGCAGCTGGAGGGTCATTCATTTGGTTCGGTTGGCAATGTCTTTGGTTAGAGGGCGTAACTTTTCGTTTCTAGCAGCACCTAGGGTGACTGATCAGTTGGTGGCTGATCTTGCGAGGAGAGATGCTAGTAGGGCCTCTATGGTCTCAGGGAATTTGGATCTAGCCATGATTTGATTTTTAGTGTCTTGGTTGCGTGTGCCGGCGCATATGGGTCAAGTTCTTTTTTTGTACTCTTGGTCCTTTCTTTTTCTGTGTTGTTGCCACTAGTAAAGGTCTTCTCTACTATAGCTATCATACATTCTTCTCCTCTTTCTTTATATATTTTCATGACTTATCAATTGATTATGGAAACTAAATCCTCAAAAGAAAAAATGGAGAAAATAACTAAACGACTTGGATATCCCAATTCTCTGGTGGTGGAAGCGAAAGGAAGAAGTGGTGGCCTTTGTCTCCTAGGGAAAGACAATATCCTGACTCATATTTTGGAGTTTTTCCAACGGGGTATACACATTCAGGTAGATTCAGAACCTGCCGCAGTTCCTTGGTTATGTTCTTTTATATATGGACCTCTTACCAGATCTCAAAGGGAGTAATTTTGGCACGATTGGGGCTCCTCTTGTCATTTCTCTAATAAACCATTGTTGGTTCTAAGGGATTGGAATCAAGTTGTTGATCCAAATAATAAATGGGACTGGAAACTTTGTTACGATAAGCCTTTTAATGCTATGGAGCGTTTCCTAAATGATGCCAGACTTTCTCTGATTGAACACAGCGGAACGTGATTTACTTGGTGGCGGCAAACTTATAAAGGAAGTTTTTAACAGAACATATGCAAATGCTACATGGCGTGAACTTTATCCAGACACATGTGTCCAAGCAATTATTTCCACCTCCTTGGATCATACCCTGCTTGTTGTAGATACGAGTAAGAACGAAGATAGCCTAAAAAGAAAATTCCACTTCATGTCTATGTGGTTCAAAGATCCTTCATGCCTTAATCTTATAAAGCAATGTTGGGAATCCTTTGCATCAAACTTCAGGCCATCTTTAATAAACAAACTCAGAGAGCTGAAACTAAATTTGAAGAAATGAAACAATGAAACAATGAGAAATTCAATAATATTTTAGATCAAATTAAACAGTTAAAGGAGATGATTGGCGCAAATACTTGGGGTGAGAATCATGATGACAGAAAGCAAAATATGAGTTTTCTGCAATCAAAATGGGAAGAATTACAAGATAAATTAGAATTACTTTGGCGAGATAAATCAAGGGAAATGTGGCTAAAAGAGGGGGATAGAAACACAAGATTCTTTCACATGACTACAATTACTGAGAGAAGAAAGAACATGATTGATTGGTTGAAACTTCTGGATGGATCTTGGACCAATCATTTAAGCAATATCAATACTTCGGAGAGCCCAGAAAAATTGATTGATAATGATAATCTCATCTCCCCAATTATATCTGATGATGATAACAATTTCCTCACCTATCCCCACAATGGACGAAATAAAGCGAACAACTTTTCAAATTGGTGTAAGTAAAGTCCCTGGTCCAGACGGCTACACAAGTATGTTTTACCACAACTGTTGGGATATTATAAAATTTGATATTCAATCTTTTGTGGATGATTTCTTTAGAAATAAGACTATGGATAGAACGGTGAATCATACAAATCTGGTCTTAATTTTGAAAAATAAACAGTGTGAGGGAGTTGATCAGTACAGACCAATAATCCTTTGCAATGTCTTATATAAAATAATCCAAAATCTTAGCCAATAGACTCAGAACCTTTCTTCCTAAGATCATTCTCCCATTGCAATGTGCTTTTGTCCCTAAACGACAAATTGCTGATAACATCATCCTTGCTCAAGAACTCTTCCATCTCCTTAGAAAGAAACAAACTAGAATGAAGCTCTATATAGCCAAAATAGATATGTCAAAAGCATATGATCGTATGGAATGGGATTTCCTCGTTAATGTTATGAGAAAACTTGGTTTCTCTGATTCTTGGTGTACCTTCATACATCAATGTCTATCCATTGTCTCCTATTCTCTATCTCTCAATGGAGCACCTTACGGTTTATTCCATCCAACTAGGGGACTTCGTTAAAGAGACCCATTATCCCCATACCTGTTTATCCTTGGTATGGAAGTTTTATCCCGAATGCTAATTGTAGTAGAAAAAAATGGCTTATTCAAGAGTATAAAACTTTCCTGAGGCTGCCCTACCATCACCCATCGTCTATTCGCAAATGATTACCTTATAACTTGTGGGGCAAATGTGGAGGAAACACTTAACTTGAAGAATATCCTTCATAAATTATGTTATATTTCTAGTCAGGAGATAAACTTTGATAAATCGGGTATTATATTTAGCAAGATCACCCATCATAGACACCAGAAAATTATCCAGAGAATCCTTCATATTGGAATAATTGGTATTAAGGAGAGATATATGGGTGCTCCTGTCTACATTCTTAGAAGTAAAAAAGCAACTTTTGATGAGATATTATATAGGTTGAAACAAAGAGTCTAGGGGTGGATGAGTAAACTTCTATCCCAAGCTGGACGCATCACCCTTATTAAGTCGGTGTTGTAGGCTATGCCTATATACCAAATGCCTGCTTTAAAATGCCAAAATCATGGTGTAAAGAAGCCGATAGAATTCAAAGAGATTTTTTGTGGCAACACCTGGAGAATAAAAAACCTATGATTTTGATGGCTTGGGATAAATTATGTTGTCCTAAAGCATGGGGAGGTCTTGGATTAAGAAAAATGAAAGATATGAATCAAGCCTTGTTGGCCAAACAGTTTTGGAGGCTCCACCAAGCTACTGATCAGATATGGGCAAAAGCTTTAATTGCTAAATATTCTCCAAAATCAAGCATATGGGATGTAATAGTCTCTGTCGTGGAGAAGCTACTTTTGGGGAAGGGATCTCTTAAAAAATAAAACTGTTTGGAAGGTGGGCATGAATTCAAACTTCTGTATTTGGCAAGACCCTTGGATCATGGAGCTAGGTAACAACTATATTGGTCCGGGACCTTTTAAGGTAAATGATGCTTACTTGATAAAGGATTTGCTATTGAGTAATGGAGTAACTTGGAACCAGGAAAAGCTCTTGGATATCTCTGGAACTTCTTGGTCAAACAAAATCATGCATATTCAGATTGCCAATGACTCTAAAGACACATTAAGATGATATGGATCGAATTCGGGTTAAGTCACGGTAAAAGATGCATTTAAGGAGAAGCTCACCTCGTCAAAATCAGCTATTGATCAAAGAAATGCATGCCCGTGGAAAAAGTATTAGAAAATAAAAGGGTCTTACAAAACTCAAATCTTTGGATGGAAACTACTATCCGGATGCCTTCCTGCAAAAATGGTTTTAAAGACAAGGATTCCCTATTGGAATCACACTACATGCCCGGCCTGTAGAGACAACGATGAGACAATTGATCATATTATATTCCAATGCCCACTATCTCAAAGAGTGTGGTTTGCCCGCCCTTGGTCATTAAGATAAAACGACCTCTCATGTGAGGAAATTAAGAAGTGGATCACTGATAAATCCTTCGATATTACTCTTATTTCAAAATTATTATGTGTAGCTTCAATTATTTGGAAGTAGAGAAATTTATGCAATTTTAAGAGCAAAAATTTATTTATTCCTAGTAATGTCAATGAGATCCTTTCTCATTGGCAGATTTGGGATTCTTGTTTCCTCGTACCAGCCCCATTCAAAGAGAATATCCTTCTCTTTGATAAGTCTTCACAAAGAATTGAGGATTGGATTGATATTTATGTTGATGGATCTAAGGATCCTCTATCCTTTGCTGGAGCATTTGGTTGTGTTTGCTTTAACAGTCAACATGTTTATATGGCAGCCAAGGGAGGATTTCAACACTCTTTCTCAGCAGGAAAAGCAGAAGCAGTAGCAGTCGAGGAAGGCCTAAGATTGGTTGAATCTCAGGGACAGAAGAACATTAGATTTTTGGGTGATGCAAAAAGTGTGCTTGGGTGTATAACAGGGAAAGATACGAAAGGTGATCGGCAAACTGAAATAGTCATAAATAGATGCAAGCAAGTGCTGAACAAATGTGACTATGCACAAGTTATGTTTTGTGGTCGACAAAGAAATATTTTGGCTTATAGAATTGCTGCGCTATGTAGAGAAAATATTTGCAGTCTTTTATGTTTGGATAAACCTCTTGGATGTATAAAGTATCATGACTCAAGTAGTCTATTTGATGTAACAAACTTGATAGATGAATGTAAATATTTCGATATTGCCTAAAAAAAAAAAACAAAAAACTTGACTTTTTTGGATTTAAACCTAACCAATTCACACCCCTGCCCCCCAAGTTCGCCAAGATCTCCGTATATAAGCAACCTTCCACTTAAAAAAAAAAAATAAAAAAATTCAACACTTCGAAGGCTTTACAAGCAAAATGGTCCCGTCCAGCTAGGCCTTGGAGACCCCCAAGTAAATGGTTCCCTGCAGCTAGGACATTGGAGGTGCAGACGATCCCGACCATTAAATGGTGGCGGGTCCCGCCACTGAAATCACGGTCTATTCCACGAGGATCAAATTCGTTCCTCGTTTTTCTCACCCAAAGTTTTGCAGTAAAAAAAAAAAAAAAACAAGACCCTCGCGTTTTGTTCATTTCCGGGATTTGCTTATGACGCGAAATTTCCGATTATGATGGCAGTTGGCGAAAACCGAAAGCCCAGCATCGGAATTAAGAGAGAGAGAGAGAGAGGGAGAGAGGAGAGAGAGGCTTAGATCTGGAGATTTACACAGTGAAACTTTCTCTGTTTATGGAAAATGGAGTTTTTCGACAACCTACCGGCCATGGATCTTATGCGTTCGGAGAAGATGACCTTCGTTCAGCTCATAATCCCGGTCGAATCTGCTCACAGAGCGATATCATACCTTGGCGAACTCGGACTTCTCGAATTCAGAGATGTAAGTATCGAGCCAGATCCGCGAGTTTTTCATGTATTCAATTGGTCTCCCGTTCGATTTGAACTTGTTTCTATTTTAATTCGTTTACTATTTCGAGTTAACATTGATTAGATGTTTTGTTTCGTATATGTGATGTGAACACTGGATTTTATATGGATCTTTGGTTGATTATTCGAGATTTTAATCCTCCGCCCTTTATAATTTGCTGCCCAAGCTCCAAATTTGGTGTTTTTGAGTGCAACTTCCTTGGAGTTTCTTTTAGTTTGATAGATCTAATTATGGATATTGGTGGTGGAGATCGAAAGTAGTGTAAAATTAGCTTACTTTTTTATGTTAGAGGTTTTGTTTGGTATCCTGTTCGATTTGAATTTGTTTCTATCTTAATTTGCTTGCTCTTTCGAGTTAACATTGATTAGAGCTTTCGTTTCGTATATGTGATGTGAAACCTGGATTTTATATGGATCTCTGGTTGATGATTTGAATTGTTAATCCTCCGGTCTTTATAATTTGCTTTCCAAGCTGCAAATTTGGTGTTTTTGAGTGCAACTTACTTGGAGTTTCTTTTAGTTTGATAGATCTAATTCTGGATATTGGTGGTGGAGATCGGAAGTAGTGTAAAATTAGCTTACTTTTTATGTTGCATCCGAGGTCGTGGTAACACTAATCTTACTGGTCGGAAGGAGGATACTTCCTATGATGATCGCCGTCACATTATCTTCCTGGCTTCGTTTCGTATATGTGATGTGAAACCTAGTTTTTATATGAATCTTTGGTTGATGATTTGAATTTTTAATCCTCCGGCCTTTATAATTTGCTTCCCAAGCAGCAAATTTGGTGTTTTTGAGTGCAAATTACTTGGGGTTTCTTTTAGTTTGATAGATCTAATTTTGGATATCGGTGGTGGAGATTGGAATTGGTGTAAAATTAGCTTACTTTTTATGTTGTTGCCGAGGTCGTGGTAACACTAATCTTGCCGGTTGGAAGGATGATACTTCCTCAGATGGTCGTCGTCACATTATCTTCCAGGCTTCGTTTCGTATGCGTGATGTGAACCCTGGATTTTATATGAATCTTTGGTTGATGATTTGAATTTTTAATCCTCCGGCCTTTATAATTTGCTTCTCAAGCAACAGATTTGGTGTTTTTGAGTGCAACTTACTTGGAGTTTCTTTTAGTTTGATAGATCTAATTCTGGATATCAGTGGCGGAGATTGGAAGTGGTGTAAAATTAGCTTATTTTTTATGTTGCGGCCGAGGTCGTGGTAACACTAATCTTGCCGGTCGGTAGGCCTGTCAACGGATTGAATCATGAAACGTATCCGATCCGACATCCCGGATTCGGTTAGGATTTACGATCTGATATCCGAATAAAAATGATCCGATCCGATCCGAAATCTAATCGGATCGAACTCAGATGTATAGGGATTCGATCCAATAAGGATCCAATCCGATTATATATATATAATCTAAAGCCCTAAAAAATACCATTAGATATTTGTTATTATCTCCAAACCATTTTTAAATATAATAATAATAATAATTAATTATTTAAATATTTAAAAACCTAAAGATAAAAAAGACACATCACATGTTATCGGCTTGGATGGGATTCGGATATTCGAATCCCAATCGAATTCGAATTATCCATTTCCTAATCCGTTGGATCTCGGTTCGGATTCGGATTTTCGGATTTCACTATCGGATCAGATTCAGATATGTTGCTATTTGGTCCGAATCCGACCCGTAGACAGGCCTACGGATTGGAAGGATGATACTTCCTCTGATGGTCGTCGTCACATTATCTTCCCGGCTTCGTTTCGTATGTGTGATGTGAACCCTGGATTTTATATGGATCTTTGGTTGATGATTTGATTTTTTAATCCTCCGGCCTTTATAATTTGCTTCCCAAGCAGCAAATTTGGTGTTTTGATTGCAACTTACTTGGAGTTTCTTTTAGTTTGATAGATCTAATTCTGGATATTGGTGGTGGAGATCGGAAGTAGTGTAAAATTAGCTTACTTTTTATGTTGAGATCTTAGTAGCAGGTTTTGTTGTTAGAACTGCATTGAATATGAGATTGATGAGTTTAATACAGAAGGATGGTGGAGAGTTCAGGACTTGCACCATCTGGGGGTAATTATCCTAAACAAGGTTATTAGAAGGGATCAATTTGTAGGAGCATCCAAAGATCCAAGAAGATTCAGAATATCAATAAGCAATTCAGCATTGAATTTGATATTAATTTAAAACTTTGATGCAGAATATGCACATACAAAATACCACATGGACTTTTTTTTTGATTGAATACTCGATGATCCAAGAGGATTTATCTTCCTTTGGTCGGTCTTGATTTGACATTCTCGTCAAAATATTTGAACTTTATTTTTTCCGATCATCATCACTGCATTTTTTCTCAGAGTGTAATCTTTTAAAGTCTGGAGAAAACATATGCTTTTCATTTGAGGAAGTCCGTTATTATGTGAAAGATTGGGTTTCCGTTGCTTAAATCTATTTGGATGTCCCTGGAGTTCTACTGATACTCATGAATCATCTTAGCAATTATAACAGAGATCTTAAAAAACAATAGCGTGATCATATGTTTTCTTGGAGCCAAAAGGTGCATAGGGTTTTGTGATCCATATTTTTCTTTTCTCTGATTGCCACATAAAGAATCTTGAACTGAGGATGTGTTCCTGTATTGTGGTTAATTCATGTATGTGTACGATCAGATTTGCTCACTTTCATACTTTTCTTCCTGGCAGTTAAATGCAGACAAAAGTCCCTTCCAGAGAACATTTGTTAATCAGGTATGTAATGTTCGGAACCGTTTTGATACATTTGGAACTTTGTCCATCCTGTTCAAGTAATAACGTTGACTTTCGGCAACTCAAATGATCTGAAATTCGTTATTTTTGTTGCATAAATACATCACTTTTGTAGTTCTCAGATTCCACAATTTCATTGCATTTTTCTGGTTTTGCATCCTATTAGGGATGCAAACATATGGTATGTGAAGGGATAGATGGCTAAAATTCCTTCACATAACTGAAATCATTGAATTACCTATTTTGCTTGTAAACAGAAAATAAAATGAAAAAGCAGAGGAATGTAGATCTTTGACATGAAGTTACTGGATTCTGGACAGTTATATATGGCTATGTTCAGTGCTATTCTCCATTCATTTGGACCTGGTTTTTGGCAGAAATATTCTGTTGGGATGGAGAACTTTTCTCTGGTTCTATCTTTAAATAAAAAAGGAGGAAGTAGAAAAGAATTTCAATTTGCTTATTTGATTATTGATAAAAAAAATTTGCTTATTTGATTTTCACCCAAGAGCATTCAGTTGTGGGTTTCTGTTTTCATCGAGCTAAACTTATTTGATAGAGTCCATTTAATGTTGTGACAACTGAGCATCAAGGGTCTTAATTATCTTTTCCCCCACGTTCTTTGCAAATGATTTCTTTGAGTGTTTATCTTGCATCTTCTGTTCATAGGCATATAAATCAGGCCCATCTAAAATCGGAGAGATATCAAAATCATTTGTTAGTTCAATTTGGTATGCATTCTCATTATATTCATATTTCTTAAATTCATCTTGCTATACATGCTGGTTGGAAACCCTCTTTTTGGAAATAATACCATTATAAGTTCCCCATATTAAAAGATTTGAACTTGTTCATGCATGTTAGTTGTTCTTTCTGTTCTTTGGGCCTAGGCTTTTACTTTTTCATCAATATCCTTTATCTGATCAGCAAATGGCATGTCATTGTCCCGGGCCTTTAAGTTTTTTTCTAGAAGCTGGAACCAAAACTAGCATGTAATTTGGTTTGTTCCTATACCCAGTATCAAATAATTATCTTCCAGTGGAGTCGTTTTGCCGTTAAGGACGACCTTAGCTTTTGGGCATTGTATCTCATCGTTTTGGCTTCTCTATGGCAAGACAATAAAGACATCTCTGATGCAGCCTCAGGACTGATCCATGAATCTTGTGGGAGATGGAAAAACAAGAATTTCTAAGAAGCATGAAATAGTTCTCTCTTGAGGGCTTTTTGAGGTATATATGTTGTTCGTACGATTTTATGTCTGGTTCAACATATGTTGGTATAGCTATTAAAGGCCGCTATTCTCATTCATAGTTTATTCAATTCATAGTAGTATAGTTAGTTAAGATTGGTGGCTGAGCTCAGAATTATTGAGGAGTGACCCTGGAAAACTAACAGACTAGGGTTCAAATCTCTTTGCCAATAAGGCTTGGGAGAAAAACCTAAGCAGCTTACCTACAAAAAAAGAATTTGAATATCTGAAGTACTTGTGCACAGAACTTGACCAGACTTGGATTAAGGCTAAAATTCAGTTATTATCTGTTGATGTGTTCTGTTTTGCTTCCATTAACCCTTTGCCTACCGTGTTAATTGGTACAAAACCCTAGATCTGGGCTTTTTGTGTTTCCTAATATCAAGATGGTACATTGTTTTGACGGGTGCAGAAATACATGAACATAAGTTAAGGATACCTGCATGACAAGGGGGTAGAAACTTTACTTCAGACAATTGTAAGTTTTAACTTGATAACTAGGAGTCTGGGACACCAACCATGGGGACAATGATTCTCAGGATGAATATTAAATTTGTTTTAGTTTTCTGATCTCTGTGAAGAGTGAATGGGAATGAGATGACAGATACGCTGATCGAGAGAGGTATAAGAATTTGAAGAAGGTGAATTTTTTTTTTTTTGGAAGGTAAAGAAGAAGAAGAAGAAGGTGAAAGTTGCAGTGGTGAAGTTGAAGGTTTATCTGTGGGTCAACTTCATATAACACGTACTAGGAGAACAAGAAAAATTAATAATGTCAAGGTTTATCTGTGGCTGCATTCATTTATAGAAATGTAGTTTCTTCTGCATGGGGTTGGGAAATTGCTGAAGTTTATCAAAAGGCTGTTCATATAGAGAGGCAGCATCATAGAGGTTTTTGGAACATGTTAAACGGATCTTCAGCTAGTTTTCAGGCTTTCAAACTTGGGGTTTCAAGTTTTTGACGAGCTGGACGCTCATCTGAATAGGGATGGCCCAACACAACTTGAGCCACGAATGTTGGAATGATTCATAAACAGAGAGAACGTGAAGCTAATTGTCGTCCAAGCAATTGGTTGCAGAAAACTTATGCATTAATAAAGTATCAGAACTGCAAAGTACTGTTTCATAAGTCTAACAAGTGCCTGAAGTGGAGATCCGATTCCAGTATCAACCTTTCAGATGATGTGTAATATGAAGATAGTGAGGCAGGTTGATACCATGGAGATCCAATTTATTGCAACCCAGATTATGATGATGAGAGGGAGGAGAAAACCCCTTATAAAACCATTGGACTAGATCATTGGTGAGTTCGAATTGATCAACTATCTGTTCACGTGCTAATTCTACCTTGTCAAATCGGCAACAGAATCCATTGTGTTGCAGATTGGGTAGGTTTCTGGTACTGATGATGAGTCAATTTGGAAATTGATTTAATCCAATCATATTTTGACACGTGTCATGGTCAAATGTGTAATTACATTTAAAGAATGTATAAATTAGAATTTCAAATATTGTCTGAAAGTATATTTCGAGGAAAGCCCATTCAGGGAGAATTATCTCGAATTTAACAACGTATTTCGAAGTCCTACTCAAAATGGGTCTCGAATCACATACTCGAAA
>JAUPMG010094300.1:0-12474 GCA_031762675.1 Pachysandra terminalis
TCTCAACCTAAAGACAAAAGTTAGGCTCACTTGACCATTAATTGATAAGTGTGAAAACACTTGGGCCTAATTTTGCCAGCAAAATTTAGGGTTTATCGTATTTTTATATTTCTTTCCTTTAACCTTCATCTCTAATGGTTACCAGTTTCTTTACTCCACCTGTCGTGATCACGACTTAGTAACACAATTAAAATAAAATTTATCATTTCCCCTCCCTCAAATGTCTAAACCAAATTAATACTTGAAATACTTATCATTTCTGAATCAAATTAATAACAGTAAGACAATTGAAAGCAAACTTATCATCCCCCTTCCCTAACATTTTTGTATAATTGCAGTAATACTTGAAATACTTATCATTTTTGTATAATTGTAGTATACAAAATTATGGTTCAAGACTCTAGACTATGGATAATTCCCATAACAAATGAAGCTAGAAGTTTAACAACTTCGTTTTCGTTAGTTATTGGGGATTTATAACTAGGTTTTTCATAGACAAGTTAATAATAGTAATACTTGAAATATTTATCATTTTTGTATAATTGCAGTATACGAAATTATGGTTCAAGACTCTAGACTATTGATAACTCCCATAGAAATTGAAGCTAGAAATGTCACAACTTGGTTTCGGTTAGTCATTGAGGATTTCTAACCAGGTTTTTGATAGAAGCTTTCTTCACAAGTTGTAACAAAACCCATAGCATCCTCAATCCATTGTATTGCATAGTCTTATTGATTCTATTCCAATTCGAGATGACACTTGAGAGCCTGTCTTGAAAAACAAACATTTCTAGTTCTGAGGTTGTTACGAGATGAAATTCAGCTTTTTTTTTGTTCTCAGGTTCTATAAATTGTCATTTTCTATAACAAGTTGTTTTAACAGTTGTTCCAATTTTGTGTACCAATGTTGTTTGTTTTTGAACTAGATATTTTTAGGAGTTTATCATTTTACAAAATACATCTTTTGTTACCGAATATCAGGATAAAAATTATGAGTTTATCATTTGTTCTCTTTACAGGAAGACGTCTAGCTCAGTTACAGATAGACCACTATTATACCTTCAAAGGAAGTATATTTCAGAGCGTATATGGACAAGACAGGTAAACATATTATGGGGTTTTGTTGATACATATGATGTTATTAATTTTTCCTTTACTAATACTCACGTATTTATGGATCTTTCAAGAGCATCATATTTTTCAAACCAACGACCACACGAGATCATTGAAAGAGTGGCATCTCAGGTCATAATAGATGCAGTTGATTGTGGCTGCTAGATTTGGCCACATTCATAGGATTGGCCACATCCATGTGGTCTATGGATTGATCACAGCCACGATAGAGTGATGGAGGCCAGAGATGAACACTTTCCATCTGCAGGTCGGTGACGCTGGAGGATGTTTCCTTCCTCTTAGGTCTGGGAGTGATAGGTAGACCCGTCATTGGTAGGGTCTAGTTAGCCGATTATGTTTGTGAGAGGTTGCTTGGGATATGACCAGGAGATTAGGATTTCAATGGTTGTTATATTCGGTTGGGGTGGTTGCGGTAGAATTTTAGCGCTTTACCATATGAGCACACTCTTGTACAGGTAGAGCAGTACACCCTGGCATACATTTTATGCTTCTTGGTTCCATCATATTCTCAGAGACTTCTGAGAGTATGGTTAATACCATGTACCTTCCCTTACTACAACACTGCTTTGACTGTGGGGAGTATGCGTGGGGTGTTGCTGGGGCTTACTTGTACATTCAATTGCGTTGTTGTTGTTTGAGCACTCAGAAGAATATTGGTGGTTACATGGGCTTTCTTTTGACACGTTTACATTCATTTGAAAGTACTACTCTTCATTAGGTTTAGCTCTTTTCTAATAATTATTTTGCATTTGGTTTTTGGTGTAAGCATGGTTTTATGAGTGTTTTACGTGCTTCTGACCCAAAACGGTCGAGGAGGCGTTTCCTTTCCCTAAGGTTTTGTGATGGAGGAAGAAGAACCAAGGGAGCGAGTGCCACAACAGATTCTTGGTGATCTAGGTGATTGTTTTAATCCATATAGAGATTATTGAAGTACTTTAAGGGGACCATAGACTATAACATACACTATACTGGCTTTCCATCGGTGTTAGAAGGATTTTGTGATGCTAATTGGATAACAAGGAACGATGAGATAAACTCTACGAGTGGTTATATGTTCACCTTGGGTGGTAGAGTCATTTCCTGGAAATCCACTAAGCAAACCTGTAATGCTAAGTCTATTATGGAGTCTACATTTGTAGCCTTAGAACTAGCAGGTAGAGAGGCTGAATGGCTTAGAAGCCTGTTGGCAGACGCTCCTTTAATGACCAAACCAATACCATATGAGCCCCCACATTGTGATTGCCAAGCTGCTTTAGCAAAGGCAAAGAACCAAATTTATAATGGGAAGAACAGACATATACGTCTAAGACATAACACAGTAAGGCAACAGCTTACTGATTGAGTCATAACAGTTGACTTTGTGAGGTCAGAAAAGAATCTAGCATATCCTCTGACTAAACCACTAAATAAGAAGTTAGCATGTGAGACATCGAGGGGATGGGGTTAAAGCCGTTAGAATGAACTACCAGTGATGGAAACCCAACCTACATGAATGGAGATCCCAGGAAATAGGTTCAATGGGTAAACAAGTCACTTAAGGGTTCGATAACACTGAATAGTGACCTATCCCTATGATTTGTACAGTGCTAATTGCATTGTGAGGATGAGTTTTTAAAATTCTTAATAAAGTCCTTATCCTTTATAGGTGGTATGTTTAGCTACAATTACATACTTAATGGATTTTACTTATGTGAGTGTGAAGTGGTGTCTCTTCTGTTGAGAGTTAGGCAGACTCTCTAGAGCACTCATGAAAATCTAGGTGACGCATGGCCTAAATGTGTCAACCCACTAGAAGAAGAATATGGTAGGGTATGATGTGGGGTCTCAGTATTAGTTGTTTACATAAAAGAGACTAAGTTCAAGAATTTATTCCACCTCGTCTCTATAGGCATTGTATTGAAAAATTATAAGTATGGTTAAGTCCAAAAGACACCGATATGACTGCATTATGTTCTCTTAAGCAATTGACTAGGTATGTATTTGAATTTTGAATCATGTGGGGGATTGTTAGAATTTGATTTTAAAAATCCAAATTTATGTTTTTATTTTCAAAACGGTTTTGGATTTAATGAAATTTTAGTTTTGGGCAATTTTGATTTTTTCATTTAATTGGGATAGTTTTAAATTAAGTTTTTATTGTGGGGTGTTTTGGAGGTCCAAAATTGCTGAGTTATTAGACTAGCCGTTTAGGCGTAATTAAGGCCCAAATGGCTAGTGCTTTGGGTATATAAAAAGAGGCCCTCGCCTCCTTTGTTGAAAAGTAACAACAACTCAAAGCCAAGAGCTCTCTCCTCATTCTGCAAGTTTTCTACAATTTCTGCAAGTGCAGAATTTTCTTTGTTTTCTTCAAGTTCTAGTCAAGTGCTACATAAGCTTCTTTGTCCTTAGCCCGGTACAACTGTGTAATCTACTGGAAGGGAAAATCGTTGAATCCTAGAGGCCAATCGCTAGACCCTTTATACTGTGGATACAATCCAAAAGGGGGCGAATTCGGTTTCAAGGACAGTGACATTGTCTCGCATCGGTTCAGCAAAACAGATAAGTTTGTATTTACTTTATAATAATTTTTGCATTGCTTGTTAAACCCATTATCATCTCTTCTTCTCATCTTGTTTACAACCTCTATATCCTTATGTGCTTCTACTTGTTGGCTGTACCTTTATTTGCCACCTAGGTGTGGCTGATTCTGAACATCTTTGTTATGTTATTTGTATTTGGGTTTTTAATCCACCTATTATTTTTGTGGTATTTGAGATGTGCAAGAATTATGCGTGGATTGGTATGATTTTCTTAGACACTTTACAGGTTATGTATAAGGAAATACCATTGTCTGAACTCTATGTATCATTGATATGTCATTTTTGCTCTTGTCAAAATCTACAATAATTTGGTATGATTAATAACAAATTGCACTACTGTAAAGCAAGTTGTAATATTTTAATACATTTTGTTGTGCTACAACTATTTTTTGTGTCTAGGTGGATTAGGTCCTAAGTTATGGGCTATAGAAAAGACAATTTCATTCATGACTTATCAGGTATCTACAATAATTTTGTATTATTAATGGTAAATTGTTATAGAATATGACAAGTTGCTATAGAATAACTCAATTTGTATTTTTTATAACAATTTGAGGACAAATTTCTATTCTAACAAAATTTGATATATGGTTCTAGAGGTGTGTAAATATTAGCCTGTTAAAAGGGGTATAAAATATTAAAAGGGACATAAAACATTTACAGGTGTGTAAATGTTAATCGTTCAAACTTAATTTTAAAACATTTGTAGATGTGTAAACGTTAATTGTTATAAATTCCAATAACGTTATACATCATAGAAAACTTCATCAATCGCTCAAACTTAATTTGTTGAACTCGTCCAAAGTCCTTCATCCAAAACAAGTTACTCTTTCAGAGGCTTTAACTTTCGTTTCAATCAAACGCTTTATAATATTCATGTTGTCAGCATCCTTCTGAACAAGTCTCTTCATGCGATCCGTCGTATCAACGCAAGGGTCCTTGACGTCAAGCCATGTAAAATGTCCACAACCATGATTGGTTACCTACAAAGAAATTCTAAAATGAACTTTCGTGGAGAAAGAATTCCAATAAGTAATATTTTCATTTGAACCACTCATCGTTGAATTAGGATACATGTAAAATCGACATCCATACGATTTCTGTTTTTTTGATGTTCGAACTTTTCAAGGCCTTGCTTTAAACGAGCATACTTTAAATTCATCGGCACACATGAAGAAGCCACATTCATTGAAACCATTTACTTCAGTATCATTACGCTACAAGAACAAATTTACATGTCAAATGAACAATGAATTTCAAGTAACAAAAGCAATAATCAATTCTAGTAACAAGACTAATAAATAATTGAAGTCATTTGAAGTGTGCATACCTAATGAGAACACCTATAAAATAGTTGACATGGGTTATCCTTACTGTGTGAAGTAAGCTGAACTTGACACGTACAAACAAATGTTCAATCCAGACTAATAGAAGAAGATGATGACGATGCCATAACTAGGCTTTTGCAAGAAATTAAACAAGATAAACAACAAGAATAGTACGACTAAGAAATAATAATAGAAAAGTAGAATAAATAGTTCAATAGCATAATGCAACAATTATTAAACACATTCTACAATTATTAGATTCTTGCAAGTTTTTCAAATATGTCCGACCCCATGGCATTGCGTGCAATGCACAACCCTCTTGTCTTAAAATTGTGACTTGATGCATTTTACCCTAGGCCTATCCGGTGGATGTTTCGTTATGGGTGGACCGATTATTAGTGGTTGGCCAAGTGACTAGATAACTTCACTATCATTTTCAACTTGAGGTAATAATTAATAAGTGATTATTTAAATGAACTCAATTAAATTAGTTTGTGATCATTTAAACGAATTTAGATGATATGGATTCATGTTTGATTGTTTTGTGTTATTAATTAATTATGAAAGTGGAATTAGTTAATTTAAGAAGGATCATAATCAATTAGGTTAACATTATAATGTAATTTGTACTATTCTAATTGGATATATGAACTAATTATAAGGATTATATGTGTTTTGATAGAAATAGTGCAGAATTGGACTAAATTGTAATTTATAAGAAATTTGGATACTGTGAGTAGTTCATAGAAAGTGTGGGGAATATAATGTGAATAATTAAAACTTATTGGGCTGAGATTTGAAGTGGTTGTATGAATCAGTAATTAGAAACTAAGGTTCGTTTAGTAAATTAACATAGAATTTGAATTAGATTAGAATATAAGAAAGTTTCTAATTAGTAAGGTTTAGTTTCTTATCTATATAGGAAGGTGCATATGGATTGAGGAGATAATTAAGGAAGAGTTTGAATTAGAATTAAAAAGGGAATCATTCCTTGTCTGAATTGGTATGTACGTATGAATTAGAATTAGGGAGAGATTTAGGAAAGTGAATTGGATTCAAAAAGGAAAATTAGATAGAGAGTTATGGTAAGGTGCGTATGAGTTAGAAGAAGCGAATTAAAGAAGTTTGATACAAGAGGACATAAGGAGTGCGTGTACAGCAACAAGAGGAAGAAGAATCGTGGGTTAGGCTGAGAAAGAGTAAGAGATAAAGAAAGCTACAGCAAGATCAGAAGCAAAGGAAGTGAGAAAAGAGAGAAGAGGCTAGAGGAAGAAGAAGAAGACAAGAAGTTCTACAGAAGTTTGGGTTTTCAGCAAGTGGTAGGTCACCTTGGTTGCTCCTTATATTGTTAATAGTAATGTCCATGGGTGTGGGTGAGTGTAAATATGTCTATGCATATGTGTTTGTGTATATAAGTGTGTGTGTGTGTGTGTGCGCGTATCTAATCGCAGATCTATGCTCATGGTATAAAGTGCATGTGGTGTTGTAAGGTGCGTTTATGGAGTATATATATATATCATCTTTGTGAAATTCCTATGATAATGAATGTGTATCTCTTAGATAGATATAGGTGCATATATACATATGGGTGTGTGTGTGTGTGTGTGTGTGTGTGTGTGTGTGTGTAGGTTTTATGTTCATGAATGAATGGAATGTATGCGAAATAGGTTGGGTAGAGTGAAGGCATGGAAGAGGATTATATAATGAATAATAAATACCTGAATGAAGATTATATAAGGTGTAAGACCAATAAAGGGCGAAATGAATGAAAACTGGAATTTTTCTCGGCTAGACCCAAGATTCGGCTGACTTGGGGGTCGACCCTGGGATGGGCCAAAGTTAAATAATTTATTTTATATTTTTCTATGATTCCCCTTTTCGTTAGGAACACAGTGCATCAAGTTTGAAGTGATTCCAATAAGTATATAATTAGTTATGGTCAAAATACCGAACTTACGTCAAAGCTAAAAAAACCATGAAAGTTGTTGGTCTATGAACCGAGGTTGGGGAGGAACCGAGATCATGAACCGAAACCTTGGGTCTGATCTTAGGTCCGACCGAAGTATGGACCGAAGCCATATGTGTGTGATATTTTGTGGGGAGTTGGATTTGACCCTAATGAGGTTTTGTGTTATGGTTATACCCTATACAAATGAGTGTGATGACTTGTGCAATAAAGTGTGTATTTGGCTATGTTTGATGTCCTACGGGATGGGTCAGGTGACCAAAACTTATGAATTAGGCTAATATGAGTGAGATATTTTACATAATTATATGGTGGAATTAAATGTGCAAATATGTTATGTCGCATTAGATGTGCATGTGGAACAAGGATGAATTGGTTTGGGGAATTGAGCCCTGTCAGACCAACCTATATATTAGATATACATAAGATTGATGGACTATGTGTGTGTGTGAAGAATGTACGTTGGTATGCTTATTATTATTTATGTTTGGTTTTAAAGGACAGTCTTTTGCGGACTCCTTGGGATGGAAATC
The DNA here is from genome assembly GCA_031762675.1 of Pachysandra terminalis. Classification (NCBI taxonomy): domain Eukaryota; kingdom Viridiplantae; phylum Streptophyta; class Magnoliopsida; order Buxales; family Buxaceae; genus Pachysandra; species Pachysandra terminalis. The sequence goes on from JAUPMG010094300.1 coordinate 7,541, forward strand.
CCTAAAATGATTGTTTGTATTAAGTACACTCCCTTTGCAGACTCCTTGGGTTCTAAAATCCCTAAAATGATTTTAAAGCGGGAGAGCAAATAGTTAGGGGAATTGGGCCCCGTATGCTGAAAATCCTACAAAACCAAGATGTACAGGTGAGAGGTGAGGGTACGCAATGTGATGAGAGTAAGTGAGGTATACCAAGTAATAATTACTAGGAAAACCAACTGATCACCGAATTTGCATACAATTGCATTCATAAATGGTGTGTTGTACTTGTGCTTGTTTATCATTTTTTCATAGCATTCATTCATTTCCTTATTTAACTGTTTTCTACATTTTAATGATATTCATCACTTGTGTTTGTTGTTTTAATATTCATTTAATGTTGTGGTTAATGTACTAATGCATGTGAAGGATTCTAATTGCTAATTGTAAATGAGAGAGTATCATGTCAATGTTGTATAACATAAGTATATATATATATATGTGTGTGTGTGTGTGTGTGTGTGTGTGTGGCTGGCTTTATTATTGATAGTATGGGACATAGGACCTAAGTTTTCCTACTGGGCCTTAAAAGCTCACACCTATGCGTGTTGTTCGTCCGATAAGTTGAGAAGATGAATTGGAGCGAAGGATACGAAACGGGATGAAATTGCTTAGTTGTTGTTTTCCAGATTTTAGTTATTTGAAGTGTAATAGGTTAGGAGTACTTGGATTTCATTGGGTTCGATTTTGGATTAAAGACATTGATGTAATAGATACTTATTATTTTATGGATGGTTTGGATTGATATAGCTTCTCCATGTTGTTTCTGACACTGTATTGAGTTTGGTTTCCTCATCCAAAGGGTTTGGATCCGAAGGTCAAGCCTTGGAGTCCTCGAGATCAGATATCTCGAATTCGGGGCGTGACAATCTGTCTGTGGTATAGGTGGCATGCATTAACTTCGAATAGATATGCACTTGGGTATCCTTGTGATAACATTCTTCAACGAAATCATAAATATTCAATTCTACCACCTGACATGCATGCTCGCATGAAATTCCAGTCATTTTCCACTTCATGCAAGTGCATGTACGATTTTCCAAGTTCACAATACGTTTTCCCATACCAGCTGTATTTCACACTCAAAGCGTTGAAAGTACCTAACTACCCAACCTTGGCCGCATGCAATATTTTTTGTAATGTGCTCCTCAATCCTAGGACCAACCACCTTCTTCCGACCACTAATCTCATTTTGTTTTCTAAACAAATTCACCCAACCTCTCACGTGTTCACTCTATCAAGCCATAATTGGGAGTTGTCTTTCTTCCCTCACCCATCCATTAAATGTCTTTGCTATTTTAAAGTTCATTTTTTCCTAATGTCTGTTACGAAACAAACAATTTTTTTAATGCACAGAGGCCCACTCTAATACTCATGTTGTAATGTAGGATTAATATTATGCAACTCACTCATCTTCTGGTCAAAATCATCTTGCAACCTAGCCCGTGCAATACTATCCATAAGATCTATTGCGAGATCCGTCACTTCCTTATGGTAACCAATCCCATTCAAGAATGTACTAAAATTTTCCTTCAGATGACGAAGGCAATGTGCATGATTTTCCCCTCCAAAAACAATACGACCAGCTTTAATCAGAGTGGGATTGCGATTAGATACGATCACAATCTCTCCTTTATCATTCAGTGTAGACTTCAAATTCTCCAAAAACCATAACCAATCTTGAGTATTATTAGATGAAACTACAACATATGCAACTGAAAATATACTATTGTTGACATTAATCATTATAGTGGAAACCATGGTACCAAGGTAAGGGCCACTCAAGTGTGTATCATCCACAAAAAGTAGAGGGCAACATCCATGCCTAAAACCGTGTAAACTACAATGATAGACAACAAATAACTGATGAAATCGTCCTTCAGAGTTCCTCGTGAAAATTGCAACCATTCCAGGAATACATTCCATTTGTTTATTGCACATCCATTGAACCAATTTGTATGACGACTCTACATCACCATCAAAATTCTTTCGGCCTTGATATGGCATGACTAGTGATAGGTGACGTTTCAAAATGAGAACACTAAGCAAGTGCATGAGTTTGATTGTAGTTCGGCAAGTACAAGGGTATCGTACCCAAGGGATTGAGATAGTTGACTTAATTAAACTACTTAACTTCTAATTAGTTCAAAACAAGATTTGTGATTCTTTAAAACTAAGAATTAAATAAATAAAGAAAACTATATGGAATTGATTAAAAGTGAGAAGTTGTTTAGATAGGAAAAGTATAGGGATTCAAATCCATCACTAACCTCCTAACTTGGGCAACCAATTTAACTTAGAGAATCTGATGAGTATGTATACCTAATTGGGTTTTGACTACAAGTCTCACTAATCACAAGAATGATAATGGAGATTAACTCCTACCAGAACCCATCTTCGATTGGCACAAGTTGTATATACTAAACTAGGATTGTAACACGACTTGCCTTTTCTAAGCATTGATTATCTAAAAATTAATTTCACAATCCAATAAAAACATTGCATAACCATCACCAAAAAAACTACAAGAATTGAAAGTGTTTGAATGTTAATTTTTATAAAAATATAATCTACTGAAAGAAATAAATTCTCAAAGAAAGTAACTAAAATCATAAGATCAATTGTTAAAAAACAATCCTCTAGATTATGCAATCAATACACAAATACCAAAAACTCTATTTCAATTGTTGAAGGAGACGAAGTTCCAATGACGACCACCACGACGATCCGCATGCCTCACAAGAACGCTCCTCCAATCTCCTTCTCTTCAAAACTCACGATCTCCAATAATACTCGATCTGCCAAAACGCTCCACCCCTCTCAACACCCTGATCCTTTATTTATTAAACTCCCCAAAAACAAACAAAGAACCTTCCACCCACACGATCTGTTGTTTTCTTCTCCAAATCGGGTTGCCTTCTTCTACTTTTCAAATCGGGTTGCCTTCTTCTACTTTCCAAATCGGTCCTCTTTTTCTTCCAATATTTATTTTGTCTCTTTCCCCCTTTCCAATTCGGTCTCCTGCCCTGGCCCAAATTGGTCCTCTTTGTCTTTTCTTCCAATTTGGCTTCTCCTTCCTCCATTTATCAATTCAATTTATTCTTTTTTTTTTTTATTCCCCCACTAGCCAATTCAGTCTCCTTTCTTCTCTTTCCTAATTGAATAAAATGCCAACAAGTACCCTTTTTAAAACAATTAAGGGAATGCCAACAATACCTTTTTTTTAAAAACAATCAAGCCTTTGATAATAACTTTATGACGTGTTGGGCTGAACCGGCTTTAGTCGTCAAGCCTAGTCGGCCGGCTTGGTAGACGGCCTTGGTTGGCGGGCTTGTTCATTCTTTTTTTTTGATTTTGTTCATTTTAAGCTTGATCCGACTCGTCCGTAGTCTGAATTTTCTCGAACACTCCCGAACTTGCACAATTATGAAATATGCATTAATTCATTCATTTAAACACCACTCTAGAACTAATAAGCACGAATAATAAGCTTAGATGTGCAAGTGCTACGCACTTATCACACCCCCAAACCTACACTTTGCTAGTCCACGAGCAAAGCAAAATAAAACTAAAGCAATCCTAATCATCCATCCATACATTTGCCATTATAATTAAACTTCCAAATCAATTTAGTGCATTAAATAATTAGGGAACAAAGTATCGACTCAATACATCTAACCCAAATCACAAAGATTCAATCCTTATTGACTCCACGATGCATCCTAAATTAATTCAATCTCATCCGACTCTTATACAAATACTCAAGCACTTTAAACACATAAGTGATCATGAGATAGCATTAGTTATGAAACAATGCTAAATAATCATAACCAACAAAGTATGCAATGATTTATATGTTCTCAAAATTAACCAATCATGCTCTTCTCACTTTATTTATTCATTTCCTCTTATTCTAATACAATAAGTAGCAAGTGCAATGCCCGGTTCTGATACAGCCACCTAGAAGATCCATGTAACGAGCTTTCGACTAATGATCCCGTTCCAGTTGGCCCAGAGCATTAGATGACAAGGGACCCCTCGAATCTAATTGCTCGAATCAACTAGGTGACCAAACCAGACTAGCTACTCATTTATAAACATATACATATTGGTGATATGTGCAATGTTCAGCTCTTGTACAACTACCTAAAAGACCTTTTAGCAAGCTTTCAATTAATGCTTCCGTTTCAGTTGGCCCAGGGCATTAGGTGATGAAATACCCTGTGGATCTAATTACTCAATCAATCAATGCTTCCCACCCCCAAACCTAAATTTTACATTGTCATCAAAGTAAACATGCAATGCATGAAGGAAAAGGGAAACAAAAAGAACAATACAACCTGATGGATGGCAAGCTAGGCGGTACTTGGGCAATGGCAATGAACTCCACAAGAGGGAAGGCTATGCTTTACTGCAAGCTTGGCACACTGTATTCCTGTAACTTCCTGGCAAACAAACTATGAAAGCAAACTAAAAAAAATGGAAAGAAATCAAAGAAAAGTATAACAAAATTAACCATGCATGGGTTGCCTCCCATCTAGTGCTAAGTTTAACGTCTTTAGTCGGACGTGTGGCAAGTGTACACAAACATCAACATATACGGGGTTAATCAAGTCAATGGACTCAATTACTCCGTGCTCCATGACATTCTCAACAAAAGGCTTCAGTCTTTGCCCATGTACCATGAATTACCTCCCACCTTGTGGATCACAAATTTTAATGGCACTTAATGATGGTAAAGGGACCATCCCATCTACTCCTCAATTTACTTGGAAAGAGACACAATTTTGAATTGAAAAGCCACATTTTTTATTAGGTTCAAAGGACTTGTGACGAATCAAGCTATCATGGAAAGCTTTAGTCCTTGCCTTATAAATTTTTAAGCTTTCATAAGC
>JAUPMG010094311.1:1576-12474 GCA_031762675.1 Pachysandra terminalis
CTTCAGAACCCCCCCACCCCCGAGCTCGGAATTTCATAATATCAGAGTCGTGTCGAAGGTGTTTCGACAAGGAGTCCAAATTTGATATTGGAAAAATGTTTCGACCATTGGATTAAACTGTTTGGTCCACATGACCGGATTAGGGGCAAAACTGTCATTTTTCTTAGAAAACTTCAAATCAATCCAAGATTAGACTCATTGAAGAGCATTTTGGCTCAGGAATTCAAATTTGAAAGTAAAACTAGATTTAGGACTAAGGTGGATCAGATGGGGCTACCAAGGGTATTTTGGTCATTTCACATGATTTTTGGGATTTTCAGAGGAAATTGGCAATATGATTGGGGAATGGTTTAGAGATGATTGGGTGATAGGAAAAGCCAAGCTCAAGCCTCCAGGAGCTGCAAAGATCAAGAGAAAGTCACTCGTGAAAATTGGGGTGTCTACACTACTGATCAAGACATCCAATAGTCCTGAAAATCCGCTCAATATCCAAGAGCCAGTCCTGAGCTAGGTGAAGCTCACCTCGTCCAGTATAGGTTAGTGGGGTTAGCTTCTTGAACTTCTCTAACCAACCCACAGCCGAACCCTGAGTCCTTCTCTCCTCCATAGCAGCCTGGTGTTGCATTTGCTCACGCTGAAGCGCAACAATGTCTCCAAGGATCTGGAGAACACCCGCCATTTGTGGGTCCATATCAACCCCAGCTCTAGCTCTAGTGGTTGAGCTCTCCCCTACTGTTGCATTCCTTCTCCTTTCGGCCATCTACACACCCATGCAACCATTAAGTCTACAATAAGCTACACATCTTAGCTAGTTCACAATAAACACGCATTCACACAACAATCATCATGAAATCAAACAGCACACAAATCCTAGAGTTTTTCTATGTTTCTCCACCTAACTCCAGTTTCTATGTGATACTTAATGTCACTAGTCTTCTAACAACCTTACTCTGAGCAAACCTTATGCTCTGTACCAATCTCACACCCCAGATCTCGTGGCACGAATCTCAATGAGGGATAGCACGGATCTCAAGGTGATTGCTTACGCCTTGTGTGTGATCTTTGTTGCATTGTGCAAACATATGCAAAGCCCAGTCACCAATATCAGCGCAAGTTCTCCATTGAAAGAGCAATGGTGTTGCTGATCTAGACTTTGATTTAGTAGGCAAGGTTGAAAGCGACATAATTGAGGATGATTCGAGAAACCTGACTATGATATCTGACAACGTCGGTGATAACGTTGGAGATATGACTGGGATGGGATCTGAATCATTTGATCTACTTGGTTCTTATACTGAGCCATCCTATGTCTTGTGCTGCCCTTGTTGTTGGTTTGTTTGATCACCACCCTCTTTGCAATTTCCTATGTCTTGTGCTGCCCTTGTTGTTGGTTTGTTTGATCACCACTATCTTTGCAATTGATTAGTTTGAAATCAAGGCTGTAAAGGATATTGAGCCGGCATTGAAGAAGCAACTTATTATATCCACCATTCTTATGATTGTCGGAATTGCACTTGTTACTTGGCTTGCACTTCCACAGTCCTTAACGTTCTTTAATTTTGGGACCTTGGAGGTGGTAAAGAATTGGCAGCTATTCTTATATATGTAGGAGAATAAGTGAGAAGGTGGAGGAAAGAATAAGAGGGGAAGTAGGTCCTCTTATTCGTGTTTTGCAGAGACAACAACCAAGTGCAATAAGATAAACTTTAATAAACTGTTCTTTTCTCTCTTTTTCTTCTTTTCTTTTCTTTTCTTTTCTTTTTTTTCTTTTTTTTTTTTAATATCTGCTCAAACTCTTGCCTTTTCTTTCTTATTTTGTAGATTAATCACTTTATGACAATGTCTTTATTTTCCTCAATCAACAATGGTTATCTTTGAAGATTCTTTCAACTCAATATTTCTTCCATCAACAATGGTTATTTATGAAGATTCTTCTATCTCAAAACAAGACTTTTCAAATATTATATCTTCATCAACAATAGTTATTTTTGAAGATTCTTTCATCTCAAGACAAGATCGTCCTTACTTCTATCTCAAGACAAATATTGTAGAGGGTGAAGCGTCATGTAAAGAAGGAACGACTCTTCTTCAATCTCGATGCAAGATTTTATAAGGGATGAAGCTTCTTCATGTGAAGAAGGAATGTCCTTTCTTCTATCGTAAGACATGATTATTTAATTATGATAGAAGACGAAGCTTCTTCAAGTAAAGAAGGTGCGTCCCTATTTATCCATACTCTGGTGATCAACATATTTTCTTCAAAATTACTTACTGAGCTTCCTGCTTTTCCATCCCGTCGGTCAATCAAATATGTCAAGCGGTCTCTTAATTCAAAGAATGTCAATTCCAAAGTATGATTCAGAAAATTATATTTCCTACAGTCTTCTCCTTATTCTAAGGATACTCAATTGGACTCATAAAGGATCGATACTGGCATCGACATTTAACTTACATTCTTTATCAATATCCGCTTTCAAATTCGACGGCTTCATGTGTAACCATGGCTTCACTTTTGAGATTACTTGGGTGTGCAACCCTTGCTTGAGTTCAGGTTTACATCTCTCATTTGTCCTTCGGGACTGTTGGGATGCAACTCTTACTTGGACCATTAGTGTTCTAGGGTTCACAATGCTTTAGTGACACCAGTCAGACACAACATCAGCTATATAAATCTTTAATCTTGCCAAGGCTTTATCAGTGGGTGAAAATTTTATGATGAAGTCACTTCCTCCGCAAAGGAGCTAACAGGAGTAGACAAGAAAGGGAAATTATGCCTTCCTCGGAGCTGTTAATATTTCTTTCTTGCTTTCCATCTTATTAAAGAAGGACCACCTGAAGACCCATTTGTCAGTTCTACGACTTGGGTGCAGTTCTGGTTCAGGGGTCCAATAAGATATCGTCAACCTCCTGTAAGAAAGGCTACAAAAAGATCTTCCTATCCAAAGTCTACTTACAATCCTTCTAGCATTATTGATTCTCATAAAAATGATATTCTTATGAGGAAAGGGTCTTTGTTGGCCTTAGTCTACCGGATGATTTGAAAGATGAAGCATTTTTTAATGGAGAATGGAGTTCCATCCTTTTGATGAAATTTTTTTTTTAGACTGGACCTTTGCAGGTTGCTTACGTACCCAAACAGGGATCAAGGCAAACGTAGTTCAATGAACAATGTTATTTATTTATTTATCATACAATTTATACTCGTGTGACAAGGAGTGGCATAGATAGTTTAAACTCGTATTAAGGAGTGATGCAGATAGTTTATGCTCGTATCAAGGAGCTTTGTAGCCAGTTTATGCTCGTGTCAAGGAGTATTTTAGATAGTTTAGGCTCGTATCAAGGAGCAGTGTAGATAGTTTACACTCGTGTCAGGGAGCTTTGTAGACAATTTACGCTCGTGTCAAGGAGCATTGTAGACTGTTTATGCTTGTATCAAGGAGCTTTATAGAGAGTTTACGCTCGTATCAAAGAGCATTGTAAACAGTTTACTCTTGTATCAAGGAGCTTGATGAAATGTTTACGCTCGTATCAAGGAGCTTGATAAACAGTTTACGCTCGTATCAAGGAGTATTGTAAACAGTTTAGGCTTGTATGAAGGAGCGTTGCAGATAGTTTAGGCTCGTATCAAGGAGCATTGTAGACAGTTTACGCTCGTATCAAGGAGCTTTTTAGATAGTTTAAGCTCGTATCAAGGAGCGTTGCAGATAGTTTAGGCTCATATCAAGGAGCATTGTAGACAGTTTACGCTCGTATCAAGGAGCATTGTAAACAATTTACAGTCGTATTAAGGAGCTTTATAAGCAGTTTATGCTTGTATCAAGGAGCTTTATAGACAGTTTACGCTTGTATCAAGGATCACTGCAGATAGTTTAGGCTCGTATGAAGGAGCATTGTAGATAGTTTAGCCTCGTATCAAGGAGCATTGCAGACAATTTAGGCTCGTATCAAGGCTCATTGCAGATAGTTTAGGCTCGTATCAAGGAGCATTTTTTTTCTTGCTTTCTTTTCTTTGATTTGGTTGACGTCTTTGTCTTCTTTTGACTCTTTCTTTGTCGAGTCGATTGAACTTTAGGCAAATGCGGCTTCCTCCTTTTCCAATGAGTAACTAGCGTCCAATCTTCATCGTCTGGTTTTGCCTTCTCACATTCAGTTGCATTCATGCCCCCAGTCATCAAAGCTTGAACGGATTTCAACTCTTCCATCTTATTAAATGCATCAGCAGTTGGATTAAAGAGGCTTTGCTATCTTGGCAAAGCGGTTGAGGAATTTTCTTTCCATTTGCTCCCAACTGTCAATGGAGCCTGGCTCAAGATCTATGTACTAGTCGAAGGCATTACCCTTCAAGGATCGCACAAACTGCTTGACAAGGAGGTCGTCATTCGTTCCAGCATTGTTGCATGTTTCGACAAAATGGCCTACATGCTGTTTTGGACTGCCCTTTCCATCGAATTGCTGGAATTTTGGTGGCTAATAACTTACCGGTATCTTCAACTGGTTTATTCGTTGAGTGTAAGGCTTGGAATACACATGTAAAGAATAACAACCACCTTCATAATTGTCTTGGATTGTACTCATAATGAAGTCTTTGAGCTGGCTTGCTGGAATGGAGTTATCAGAAGAAAGCAGAACGTTGTGAGAAAGACCCTTTCGTTTGTTTGAGGCCTCGGGAATATCTTGAGGATCCAGTTGGGGTGTGAATCCTAATGGGTTCACCAGTCCATGGCTTGATTCTCCGACAGCTTCAAGCTTGCTCGTGAGTGTAGCAATCTGAACGTCCTTTTCTTCTAAGGATTTTGTGAGTCCTTCAATGGCCTTAGCCATGGCTGCAAGTTGCTCCACAATCAAGATAACTTGGATCATCATGACCGGCATGGCAATGAAATTGGAAGAGTTAATAGAATCCGAGGGCCTTGAAGGCGTAGATCTCGAAGTTTCACAAGGTGATACCGGTGTTGAACCTATGCTTGAGCTATTGTCATCTTTTGACAAGGATTCATTGCACCCAGAATCTGTCTCTTTGGAGAGTGCAGGATGAGAGAGTTTACTCTCATCTGACTGAGCAACCAACTCCTTTGCCTCTAGCGACGCTAAGGCGATGACGAGGTTTTCAGGTTGGGTTGTACCAAAAGCTGGAGTTGGCCTTGATAACGAAGTCGTTGTTTGAAGTGGCTGAGAGGTAGCTTTTTCTGTGCTTTATGTTACCACATCAATTGTCTGAGTGTTCAGACTTGATCCAGCATTGAGAGGAACCACAAGGTCGGATCTTGCTGGCTTGGAACTTGGATTTTCAGTAGCATCCTTTAGTAGAGGGTTGGATGGAGCTGATCTAAGAGCCATGAATACTGGCTTGAATCTTGAACTTGGAGGAAGTGAAGAGATGAGAGGTAGAGATTGTTCCACTGGGCGTGCCAAATTTGTAAACACAAATTTTGTCTATTGAAAATCAACGAACAAGATGTGCATAATAAAATCAATTTTATTGATTTAATATTGGGAGATTACAATTTCTAAGGATTTTCTTTATACAAAAGAAAAGACCTTCTGATTCTTCACTTTAGGATGTCTTCAATCCAAGGGCTGCAATAGCTTAATCTTGGGTTGATGCGAAGTCTCCGACTTGATCTTCGGGCATGTAGACTTATGGAAGATGTAGACTAAAGGCTTCAACTTTAATGTAGACCTCTGGGCCTTTCATCATATTCAGAGAATGAAGAACTTGAACAAGTCTTCGGCTTGATCTTCGGGCTTGTAGACTTATAGAAGATGTGGGTCGAAAGATTCAATTTTGGTTTAGATCTCTGGGTCTTTCAGCGTATTCAGAGATAGAGGGCTGATAAGTCATGAATTTTTACATATTAAACCCTTAATCACATGACTTATCCTGCACTTTCTCATATTAAACTCTTCATTTTACCTAGAATTTGCCAATTCTATTTAATACTGCCTTATATTTTAAAAGTCTCATTTATGCTTCATTTATTGATGCAGAGACACTTTTGGAGACAAACCATGGTCAAGAGAAATCAGACCCAAATTGATTCGGATTAGATCGGGTCAGATTAAGTCGGATTAGATCGGGTCGCATCAGACGGGTCAGATCAAGTCCAAAAAAGAAAAATAAACCCGACCAAGACCAGCCAACCCCGACCGGATGACCAAGCCGATTAAGCCCATTCTCCAAGGTCTGATTTACTTGGAAAGAGAACAAAAATTAGAAGGAACCGTTGTTGTTTGTGCGTTTGAGAAGAAAATGAATTTGGAAAGAAAAAGAAATGAAGCATCATATTGGAGCAAACATAGCACATTGGAGTAAAAAAGGAGAAAAAATGAGAAGAACAAAAGCTCCCTTAATTTTACTTTGACTTTTGTCAAGTGAATAGTCATTCTAAAAATAATATAGAAGAGGTCCAAGGCTTCTAGAAGTTACTAGCTTGATTGGTGTTTAATTTTCGTGAAGACTTGCTACACAAGAAAGGGGGTTTCTATTTTGATTTTAGGAAAGTTATTTTCTAGAATTTCACTGAATATATCTCGGTATTTTGACCATAACTCATTATATAAACGTCTAAATAAGATGATGTCGATGGCCCTAGAAAGCTACGAAATAGAGCTACAATTTTTGTAAGGACACCAAAGTCCACCTCAATCGTTTTGAAGGTCCAATCAACAGTACAAGAGGGAACTCGTGAAGTTTCCTGTTTGGAGGAAATCAAAGGAAAATTACTATTTTCTTCAAGGTTTTCTTTTTCAAACTGAAGAGGACGAATTGGAGCTCTATAAAAGGGGGGAGAATCACAAGTTTAATCATCCCTTTTCTTCTTAATTTTCTACTCAATTTTTCTTCTTCTTCCACTGAAGCTTAATTCTCTTGCAAAGGCTAGGGGTCAAGTTCCCTTGTAATTGGTATGATAATTTATTGTAATTCTTCTTGAGTTTTTAATGCAATTATGTTTGATTGTTAATCTATTTTGATTCCTTGTGATGTATGAGTTATTCCATACTTTTTATGAGTTCAATATTGTTTTTCTCATTATTAAGAGGAATTTCTCATTGTTTCTAATAGGGATTGAGAATTAAATTGAATGGGTTTTTCTAAAAGTTATTCTTGTCATATCGTTAACCAAGGTTATGATGTGTTCCTAAATTATTTTAGTTCAACCGAATCAAAGGATTTTATAGCAATCAAATATATAATATTTTATTGGAGTTATAATGAATTTCATACCGGTTCAAGGAACTACCCCGATGCCTGAGCGTTCTCATCATTAATTTTAATCCCTTTTATTTACTTTTATTAATCCTTTAAATTAATCCCCTTTTATTACCAGTAATTTCCCACTATTATATTTATTCTTCAACCCACTTTTTCCTTGAAATTCGTGCTCTCTATGGTTCGACCTCGGACTCCCGAGAATTATATTTCTTCGAACTCCTGCACTTGGGAGTGAGCAAACAAGGGCTTTATCTTCAAGCTTGAATGCAACTTTAGTACTTCAAGTCTTGAGATCTTCAAGGCAATAAACTAGCAAGGCTTTAGAACTTCTACTTGAATTTTCTTCCTTGGGTTTGATAGTTTTCTGAATCTTCGACTTGATCTTCGTACTTGTAGAGTTATAGAAGATGTGGACCAAAAGCTTCAACTTTGATGTGGATCTCTGGGATTTTGAGTGTATTCAAAGATTGAAGAACTTGAATCTTTTAGGCTTGAATGCTATATTTTGTAGCTTCAAGTTTGCAAATCTTTACTTCTTCGGGACTTCAAATCAGGTGTCAGTGCAGCAGAGCTTCAGTATCTCTTCTCTTTTTTATCCTTCTTCCTGATTATCTGGTCATCCCCTTCTGATCATTGATGATCTCCTGAATGTGAGAGGACTCCCCCTATTTATAGATTTGGAGGGGAGAGTCCTCTTTGAATTAGAGATAATTCCCAATTTAATTAGGGATTATCTACATGTGGGAGGGTAGAGTTCTACTTGTTCTCAACCACTTTAGGATATTATCCAATATAAGATAATTCATTATTTAAGAATTATCTAAATTTTGATTGGATAGTTTTTAGATAATTCTTTTAGGAATTATCTAGAATTTTCCTATTTTGTTAGGATAATTCATATTTTATGAGAATAATTTTAATTTTAATTTAACAATTCTCTGTGGGTCCCATTTGAACGAATCAAAGATTCAATTTGAGAGAATCTTATTTTAGTGGGGCCCATCTTGTGAGATCGTGCCATGTGGTATATCTTGATCTCAAAATTTCTCCTTCTACAATCACATCAACTATAAATTCATATTAATACTCGAAGGTCATAACAATTATCTTCTCTTTGGCCAAGAACACATTCATGACCAAAAATCAAAGACATCAACAAAAATTAAAAATAAAAAGAATCTAATGAACCAATAGTAGTTACTCTAATGGTCGTGACCCACTATCAGGTTAGACTAACTACTGAGATTAAGAGCAGCTTCTCGAGGGTGATAGTGAGGATCTGTCTTGGGTTGAGAACAATAGACTCCAGATGGATCGACTGTTAAGCGACGAGGCTGATTCCAACAGTCGTTATAGACACCCCAATTTGCACGAGAGCAGTTCTTTTGATCCTTGCAACTTCTGGTGGCTTGAGTATTTTGCACTTCCAATCATCTTTGAATCGTTACCCTTGTCATGTGCGCTAATTTCTTTTGAAAATCTCAAAAGTTATGAAATGACCAAAATAATCTTAGTGGTACCACCTGACCCATTTTCTGCCCTAAGCCTATTTCTAACTTCAAATCTGATTTCTTTAGCTAAAATGCTTTTCGACCTAGTATAATCTTACTTAAATTCAAGATTTGTAGAGCAAAATGACCATTTTACCTCCATTAAGCAAGATTGAGATTGTGATCCGAAAGGATTATAAAAAGGAAGAAAACTCACATAGTCTCTCTCTCTCTCTCTCCTCCTCTTGCTTATTCTTTTTCTTCTTTTCTTCTTCACTTTCCTTTTGACTCCACTTTTCAATAACTATTTCACCTATCAACCAAACTCAAGCTCAGATTCATCTCAAGGATTCAAAGGCAATGATTACTCGAGCATTGAAGAGATGCCATACGTGTTTATTTTTTTGTTTTTAATTTTTATTTTTGAAATTTAACAACCATGTAATGTACTAGTTTTATTATCCTCTTTTTATTTGATATAAAAAGATTACTCGAGCACTAAACTAAAATGTGATTGTAATAAAAAAAATTTCAGGTCTATATCTATTTTGAAACCAATTAGAATACGGCATGTGAAATAAAAATCTAATTAAAATATGTTTAGATTTTTTAAGCACAAAAATAAAGGGAAAAATCACTTTAAAATTAATAATGATGCAACTTTTTATCTGACGTGTTGTATTCTAATTGGTTTCAAATCAACTAACAGGTGATTGTAACTTGAGAGGGTCTCGCTCCTTTTGTTTTAAAGTCTGTTGGTTAAAAGAGTATGATGATAGGACTACCACCACATTGCTGAGGTCTTGTTGGGATTGTCCGACCCGTATCCCATCCCTACATTCTAAATTAGGGCTACCAATAAATCGGATCAAATTCATATTGGGATTTGCCTTGATCCGATTCGAATTTGATCAAATCAAATTTGGATATGCCTTCATCCGATCCGACAAACCTATTCTAAATCTAAAGTCCTCAAAACCCTTAAATTTGGTGGTTGGGATTCAAGTTTCGGATTGACCTTGACCTAGCTATCTAATTAGGTACACTTAAATCTAATTCGGCCACGTAAATCTAATTCCTCAAACAAGGATTGAGATTGCGATCTGAAAGGATTTGAGGCGGACCACGATTGGTACTTGTAAAAGAAAAAAACAAAAGGATGCGGTAAGATGTCGACTTCCCATAAAGAAAGTTGTCGGATCTAATTACAAATACCTCCTTGTAAAATCTTTATTGTATAAAAAATCTTATTCTGTACTATAAAATCCCTTCTTCAAAACCACTGTGCGGTGGATCCGTTGGTAGCAAGCTGGGCTTTAGTGGGCTTAGATCCAATTCCACTAGAAATATTCGTGGTTAAGAGTTTACCTTTAATGCTCCTGTCTCGAATGTGGATTAGTCTCAGACCTATGTGGGTGTGGACAACGGAGTATTTTTGTTTTAAAATAAATTAATTTTATATTAATAAATATTAAATTTATCAAGGAAGACATTTAAGTAAAGAGTAATAAAATAAAGCGTTACTTTATGAAGATCTCGTAAAGTGTTATTTCAAAAGGGTGAAAAAAAGTTTCTCCAATTAATAAATATACTTGAAGGAAGGTTTCTATCATTTAGCCTGATTTAATAAGCAAAGTGTCCGCATCGGAGATTATATATATAATTGTCATTTAATAATCCTTTCAATACAAATGCACGCATCATATTAAGTAAAATTGTCGGCTTCATAATGCATAATTAACAATAATGTTCAGAAAACGATGTTGACCCCATTGGACCCATTGTTTAAAAATTCAGATAGGCTTGGTAACTCGGGAGTCTATCAGAGTAAGTCGTTAACTCGGCCGAGTTATCAGCTAATCAATACAAAAATATATTAGTATTTTAAAGATATATACAAATATAATAAAACAGCAAAAATATGAGAAAATTCATAGAAAAATACAAGAAAAGCTAAACACAAAATTGATAGTATTTTTGTTAATAATATTGACTTATTATAACTTAAGAATAACCCACATTTCTCTCATGTGATGATCTCTCTCTCTCTATATAACTAGTACTCATTCTCTCTTCCATCCCATTACATCTTTGTATAGAAGTGTTAAAGCTTTTATATTTGCTCAAGTACTCAGCATAAGACTATGTCTCATATTGGTAAGCTTGAGTTCCAGAGAGGAATCATATCCTCTCCA
>JAUPMG010094322.1:0-12473 GCA_031762675.1 Pachysandra terminalis
GGCAGTTAACACTGCATGCTATACAGTTAATAGGGTTTATCTTAGACCAGGCACAACCAAAACACCATATGAAATTTAGAAAGGTAAGAAACCCAACTTCAGCTATTTTTCATGTGTTTTGTTGTACTTGTTACATTCTGAATGACCGTGAGCAATTGGGCAAATTTGATGCCAAAAGTGATGAGGGGGTATTTCTTGGATATTCCACAAATAGTCGGGCCTACAAGGTTTATAATATGAGAACCCAAACTATAATGGAATCCATTAATATTATAGTTGATGACTGTAAAGATTTTGCAGATTACTCCAATGAGGAAGCCAAAACAAGTCTCACGAAGGAAGCTGAAGTTCGGAAAAGGTAGGAGGAAGTCGCTGTTCATGAG
Source organism: Pachysandra terminalis (assembly GCA_031762675.1). Lineage (NCBI taxonomy): Eukaryota > Viridiplantae > Streptophyta > Magnoliopsida > Buxales > Buxaceae > Pachysandra > Pachysandra terminalis. The sequence continues at coordinate 384 of JAUPMG010094322.1, forward strand.
ACTTTTGAAACAGTTCCAACATGTTCCGAAACAGAAGAAACTGTTACAACTGATTATGTAACAGAGTCTGCAACAGATGATGATGTGCAACAGTTTCCGGTACAGAATCTACAGAATCTGATTTTGTTTCTTTTGATATTGTAGATCCAACTACTCGAGGACCCTCTTCCAGAACCCAGAAGAATCATTACTATTCATTATTATTCGAAGTTAGTGAATTCAAAGTCACTTATCTAAGGTATAAGGGAAATAAAAGAAATGGAGGGCCGGAGAGGTAAGTCCTATCAAGATCTTGAAGCATTTAAGGACATGAATCAACATAGAACAGTAACGTATCATTAATTTTATAACGGCATACTCATTATTAATCCAAGTGTTTCGAATACATTCATTGAAACGTTATGATCTTTAATGAAGCGTTTTGAACATTCGAATCAAAACACTTGTGTACATTAATGAAACGTTTTGAGTGTATTGAATGAAACGTTGCAGATGGTTCAGTAATGAATACGAAGTTATAAAAGGCCAGTGATACATCAGAAAGGGGGATTGGATTCCTTAGCATTTTGACATACTCTGAGAAATAGCAGAGCTTTGTCTTGAGAATCTTCTTTCTAAAGTAAGTTCTGTGTGGACCTTTCTGCCCATTTCTGATTGATCTCTGTTTTATATCTCTCTTATTATATCTCTTAAGGAAACCTTGCATTGGAACGATCATCTCTTGATTTAGGCCAGTGTAAGCAAGTATTTCGAACCTCTTGTTGTTCAAACTGTTGGGGTAATTGACATCCTATTGTCAAATTGGCTATTTACCAGTTTGTGCATCACCGTACCAATTGGAAAGCGCCATGTAAGCAATACTAAAAAAGTGATTAACCATTTCTAAAACCCTAAGAGACATATCGACCACAAGTCGGCTTCTACCTTAATCGGCTTCTACCTTAATCGATAACGGCTTGTACACGTGGCGTCCCATGGTTAATACCATCGGAAGAATCGTAGCAACGCCATTTTAAAAGAGAGAAGGTTTTTCAAAATTTTCATTTTATAGCTATTATATCATTCGATTAGATTTAACTTCTAACATATATCAATTTCAGGAAGAAAATGGCCTGCAATATTTCGCTATGATTCTTCTGACAATATAACCATGGGACGCCACGTGTACAAGTCATTACCGGTTAAGGTAGAAGCCGGCTTGAGTTCAATATGTCTCTTAGGGTTTTAGAAATTGTCAATTAGCCTTTTTAGTGTGGTGATGATCAAGGGTAATGTGGGAGGATTCACACACACACACACACATATGTATAATATGTATAGAACAAAATTCGGTTTAAATCAGTTTGGTTTAGATTATATACACTAGAATATAAATTTGTTTTCGATTTGGTTCAGTTTAATCGAGGCTTCAACCAAAAACCGAACCTGTCTAATTCGATTTTATAATTTCAAAACCATAACCAAACCCAAATCTAGAAACCCAATCCATACTAAACGTTCTCAACGGTTCATTCAAAACCGCCGAGATATATAAACCCTTGCTCGGCGGTTATTCTAAACCGTCGAGCTATATTAATCCTTTTTCAGCAGTCTAAATAGAATCATCGAGAAATGGTTAATTTCTCTCGCGAATTATCCGGCACCAAAGGTTTTTCTGCGCGCTAAAGGGGTTTCTCGGTGCTCTAATAAAAATCGCCAAGATAACAACATTAGACGGCGGTTTTTATTAAACCGCCGGTAAAAACCCCTTTTTTTTGTAGTGTATGGCTTATTGTATTTGGGCAAAAATTGAAAATTATGTTCAAGATTCTGCTCGACGGTTATTCTAAACCGTCGAGCTATATTAATCCTTTTTCAGCAGTCTAAATAGAATCATCGAGAAATGGTTAATTTCTCTCGCGAATTATCCGGCACCAAAGGTTTTTCTGCGCGCTAAAGGGGTTTCTCGGTGCTCTAATAAAAATCGCCAAGATAACAACATTAGACGGCGGTTTTTATTAAACCGCCGGTAAAAACCCCTTTTTTTTGTAGTGTATGGCTTATTGTATTTGGGCAAAAATTGAAAATTATGTTCAAGATTCTTATGATTTTCTTCCTTAACCAAATGTACAATTACATGATTTTCATTAATAATTATGTAATTTTTTTTGTAACATCTAAACAACATCAAGAACATTATTTTCACTTTATTTTACATTGATTTCACACATTGTTTTTTCACTTAAATTTCTGGCATATTTTTGATATCCAAACGGAGCCTTTTAGGGTTTTAGAAATCGTTGATCACCCTTTTTAGTGTAGTAGTGTTGATCAATGATAACGTTAGAATCATAAAAGAAAAATATTTTTGTATGTGTTGCATTAATTACATTACTGTTCATTTGATTCAAGTATTTTTGGGTTAATAAAAAAAAATTATTTTTTCATAACTTAATTGCTAAGGTTCATTTTAAAGCAATAATTAATAACACCTCTAAAAATTTGGTGTCGTACTCGGTGAAACTGACTTCGGAAAGATGCCCTAAACATGTGATTGGTCCGACAATGCCTTAACAAAAATAAAAAATTACGACAAGACCTACTGAACTGAATAGAAGTCAACTTGTGCTCTTAAATCAGAGAGAGGGTTCGACGAAACGAAATCCTCTGCTCCTAAACCGATCAGCTCCTTTAATTTTGTATTCCTTCTTGGATCGTTTGCTTGGATTGATTCTCCAGTTTCAGAAACCATGACTGTGGGTGAATCATTTCTATCCGCATTCCTTCAAGTAGCCTTTGACAGATTAGCCTCTCCAATTTTACTCTACGTCGCACGCCTATGGAATCTCCATAACGAACTGACCAAGCTGGAGAGGATTCTCTCCAAAATCCAAGCAGTGATTACCGATGCAGAGAAAAAGCAGATGAACAACAACGCTGTCAAGATCTGGATAGACGAACTCAAACATGTGGCATACAACGCGGAGGATATCCTTGACGAGTTTGCTACTGAAGCTCTTAAATGGAAATCTCGGGAAGAATCACAGGTACTCAACCACTCTTTTGTCTCCTCTCTCAGTCCAGATGTTCTTTCTTTTAAGCTTGCTATTGAAACAAGATTAAAGCGAACGACGGATATGCTGGAAGCCATCGTTGAAGAGAAAAATGATTTGGGTTTGGTAGAAGGAATTGTGGGAAACAAGTCGATTGGAATCAGAGAAAGATTACCAACGGGTTCGTTATTAATTGAATCCTCTGTGTATGGTAGGGAGAAAGATTTGAAGAAGTTTAGGGAATTGTTGAAGTCGGATGAGTCTCTGATCTGTGTGATTCCTATTGTTGGAATGGGAGGGATTGGCAAAACGACACTTGCTCAACTCATTTACAATGATGATGAAGTAAAAAGGATTTTTAATCTGCGAGCCTGGGCTTGTGTGACAGAGGAGTTTGATGTTGTAAGGGTAACGAGAGCGATTCTTGAGTCTGCCACTAAGAACTCCTGGGATCTCAAGGATCTAGATCCTCTTCAAGTTAGTTTGGAGGGGATCTTGAAGAAGAAAAGATTTTTGATTGTTTTAGATGATGTATGGACCAATAACTACAGTGATTGGAATGTTTTACGAGCACCTTTCAAAGCCGGGGAAAAAGGTAGCAAGATCGTAGTTACCTCACGCAGTGAAGTCGTTTCATCGATCATGGGTTCTGTTCCCTCTCACTACTTGGAGGGATTATCTGAGGAAGATTGTTACAAGTTGCTCATGCAACATGCATTGGACAAAAAGTTTGAGGTAGATCCAAAGTTGGAAGACATTGGCAAGGAGATTGTGAAAAAATGTAAGGGTTTGCCCCTGGTTGCAAAGACGCTCGGCAGCCTCATGCGCTTTAAACTAACTTGTGATGAATGGGAAGACATCTTGAACAGTGAAATCTGGGATATACTGGAGGACCGTTGCGAAATTCTTTCAGGTCTATGGTTGAGCTATCACCATCTTCATGCGCATTTGAAACAATGTTTTGCGTATTGTTCAATATTTCCTAAGGGGTACCAGTATGAGAAGGAGAAGTTGGTCATGTTGTGGATGGCCGAAGGATTCGTTCATCCGAAAGGAGGAAAAGAGATGGAAGATGTTGGTGCTGGATATTTTGATAGCCTAGTATCTTTGTCATTTTTTCAACAGTCCAGTCACAACAAATCTCGATATATAATGCATGATCTCATTAATGATTTAGCTCAATTGGTTTCCAGAGAAACAAGTTTCAGGTTGGATGCTAGATCAGAGGGTGATGAAATGTTCAAAATTTCTGAGAAAACCCGTCATTCCTCATTTGTTCGAGGTGAAGAAGAAAAGTTAACAAAATTTGAGAGGTTTCGTAAACTTGAGTGTTTGCGCACCTTCCTACCAGTAGATCTTGAGCAAATATGTATGGGGTCAGTTGGCCACTTACCTCGTCAAGTCCTACAGGATTTGTTTCCAAAACTAAGATGCTTACGAGTGCTATGTGTAAGTCACTATGCCATTGATGAATTACCAAATTCGATCAAGAATTTTAAACATTTAAGGTATCTTGATCTTTCTTACACCAGAATTAAAAAGCTACCTGATTCGACGAGCACTCTATATAATTTACAGACATTGTTACTAACTAGCTGCGGGTGTCTAATGGAGCTACCTGAAGACATGGGAAACCTAATTAACCTCAGACATCTTGAGATCAGCAAATGCTACAACTTGCAGAAAATGCCGATTGGAATCGGTAGGTTGACCTGTCTCCAGAAATTGTCCAATTTCATTGTAGATGAAACTAGAGAGTGTGGGATAAGAGAGTTGAGAAATATGATGTCTCTCCGGGAAAAACTTTGCATTTCAAGGTTGGAGAATGTGGCCAATGTTAGAGATGCAACTGAAGCTAATTCAAGGAGTAAGCAACATCTTAATGGGCTGGAGTTAAAATGGAGTTCTTATGTCAGTGGGCGAGATGTAAGAGACGAAGATGTACTTAACCGGCTGAAACCTCATAAGAATCTAAAAGAGCTTGTCATCGACTACTATGGTGGTTCAAGGTTCCCTATTTGGATAGGCCATTGGTGTTCTAATTTAGTTATCCTTAAATTTGGCAACTGTAAAGAATGTGTGTCCCTTCCTTGTCTTGGGCAACTACCCTCTCTCAAAGACCTCTACATATATGGAATGGATGCATTAAAGAGTGTGGGTCACGAGTTCTATGGGGATGGTTCAGTTAAGAAATTCCCATCACTTGAGGCACTAAAGTTTGAGAATATGCCAGCATGGGATGAATGGTCTGGAGTTGTAGATGAGGACGAAAAACAATTTACTTGCCTCCATGAGCTTGTCATTTTGGAGTGTCCCAAGCTGAAGGCATTACCGAACGTCCTCCATTCCTTGGAGAAACTTGAGATATGTCAATGTCAGGCACTGGAAGCAGTTCCAAGTCAGCTTCCATCGCTTTGTAAATTTGTTCTTGAGGGATGTGATGAGATGATACTGAGAAGTTTGGTTGACCTGACCTCACTTACCATCTTCAATATCTCTGAAATTTCAGAGTTCACATGTCTACATCAAGATGTGATGCAACACTTAAAAGCACTTGAACATATGGAGATTTCTTGTTGTGGCAGGCTCACAGCTTTGTCATCGGATGAGATTGAAGGTTTACAGAATCTCACTTCTCTCCGACATTTGGAAATTCTTAAGTGTTCCCAACTTAAGTCCTTCCCACAGGGGGAAGATGGAATGCCAGGAAGGCTTGAAATTTTGCATATAGAGGACTGTTTTATGATGGAGAAGCTGCCATATGGGCTGCACAGACTCTCATTTCTTGAAGAGTTGTATATCAGTGGGTGTCCAAGTCTTGTGTCCTTCCCAGAGATAGGATTGCCTTCAATGCTTAGACGTCTGGAGATCAAAACATGTGGGAAATTGCTGTCCCTTCCTGAGGGAATGCGTAGCAACAACACACATCTTGAATGTTTGATTATCGAGAAGTGTTCGTCTTTCACTTCTTTTCCTAGAAATGGGTTACCAGCCATGCTTAAAAATCTTGAGATCCATGGTTGTGCTAGTCTCCAATCCCTACCTGAGGGGATGATGAGCAACTACACTCATCTTGAATATTTGGGGATCAAGCAGTGTGGTTCTCTCACGTCATTTTCAGGAGGTCTAGGGCCTTTGATCACCACCAATGCCATTAAGCTTAGAAAGCTTGAAATCAAGGACTGTGTGAATCTGGATTCCTTACCTCATGGCCTACACAACTTTATTGGTCTACAACATTTGGATATCCAGAGATGCCCTCGACTTGCATCCTTTCCTCAAGGAGGATTGCCCTCCACTCTGAGATCTCTGTCAATCCTGAGTTGTGATATTCTTCATCCACCATCTAATTTCTTGCACAATCTCACATCTATCCAGGATCTGCATATTTCTGGTTGCCCCCTTCTGCGTCCTTTCACGTAGAGAGGGTCTTGTAAGACTCAATCAACTCTGTATCCAAGAAACTGCATGATCTTACACTCTTGCCGGAGGAGGGGATTATCAACCCACACTCTTCTCTTGAAGATGAACATGATGATTGGTACGTGAATATTCTGTTACACATTGTATTTTGTACTCTGCTTTTATGAGAGGGAAAAATAAGTTCAAGGAGGAAAGTAATCAAACATTAAACCTGTCTAGTCATCCTTGTTCTTCAATTTGAGCGTCAATGCTTTTTTCTTCTTGTTTCAATATCTGATTATTGCTCCTCATTGTGCAGGTCTACACAGAAAATTTTGTTAAAATACCCGATCTCAGTTCTAGTTATGGCCTTTTAATGGTCATCAACGTCGTCAGATATTTATATTAACAGGCAGGTTCCACAGTTTTCTATGTTTTTACTCTTCATTTGTTTGTTTGACAAATATTATAGTGGCTTCTTTTCACCTTTGTTACTGATTTATATGCTTGTGAATACTCCATGCTTCCAGCCGCAATTTTGAAAAACTGGAGGCTTGAGAATTGTATCATGAGATGTTTTGTCTTAAGCTTCCATTAATTTTGAAGTCTTACTCAATCTCCATATAGGTGCAATTAGCTCTAAATTTCTTTACACACACACACACACACACACACACACACACACATATATATATATATATAATATCCAATATTATTGTCTTACTTGATTCTCTCCCTGTAAAAGCACACCTAAATTGGGGGAGTATACCAATGTCACGATCTATAGATTATAAATTATGGTTTTTGTATAACAGCAGAAATTAGATTCTTATGGTTCTATGTTCATGAGGGAGTGTTTTCTGTTGATGGAGCATAGCACTGGTAAAGTTCATGTAGGAAATCATGCTGTTGGTTTTGTCCTAATATCTGGTCGTGCTACTTTGCCTGCGTATGTAAATACTAGAACTTTTCAATATGAACTAAATTACAGCTTCCAGGTTCTATAATTTGAGCAGATTGTTGGCGATCTGATATGGAGCAGAAGTTCCAATGGTGGAACTAACTTTATTTTTTTAAACACATTTCATGATTGAAACGTTTTTCCCATAACGGTTGGTCAGAATGTCAGAAGATAATCCTAATTTTCTTGGGATAACTATGAAATAGTGCTTGATGAAAAAAGATCTTGGATTTCGACCAAAATTAAACAGGGAATTATAATTGCCTAGAGATTTTTCAATAGCATGTTACATCACAATAGTATTAACATTTTTGAAGCCTACTGTAGTAAGATCAAGTACTGATGTACTGTTAATTATGCTTGCATGATTTATAATATGCTAACAATTGCAGTGGCATGCCAGAGGCATTTAAGCAATTATAACTAATTTCAGGTCTCCTCTTTTTATAGTTATCTGGAAACCATGCTTTAGCCATGTTTTCTAACGTGGACTACTCACAAGGTAATCAATGATTTTAAGATTGTCCCTTGCATGGAAAGTATATATGGGTGAGAAGCTACTACAATGGTATTAAAGAACTTTAGTCAATGTTGTATTAAATGAATTCTCTTGTGAAGCTTACACACAGAGAGAGCTTCTTGTATAAAAAAACTTGAGACATAGAAAAAGTAAGAGAAAATAGGATGCAGTGCACTGTCAGTGGTTTCAGTTTGAATTTCTTTTATTTCGTTTTATCTTTCTTGGATTCTTTTTCTCGTAAAGGTTTTTTAAAGTTTGGAAGGTTGTTCATAAGAAATTGTGAGGATTTTTATTGGATGAATATATGTTGTTGTCTAATACTGATATCAAATCTGTACTTGGCTTGCTATTTCCAAGTTTGCCTCTGTTTCTTATGTTTCAATCGTGAGTAACTAGAACCAATACAAACTTAACTCTTACTGAGTTCCATAGTGTTGGTATGATATTGCCATCACTTAGATGATCTAGTGAAAAAGTCAAGTAACTAAAACTTGCTTGCTAGTTTTACCTAGCACGTAGTAAATCCCGATTTTCATTGCTTGATAGTCCCGACTTTGTTACTATTGCTTATCTCAAATTATTTCATTCTTGAGTAGTCAGGATAACAATAAAAGCAGAGACCATCCCTTTCTACACCAACCAGGTACTTATTCAACATTAGGAATAATAATTATTATGTGTAATATGAATTTTAATTTTGATTGTAATGTGAAATTGTGCATTGTACAAGTAGATGAAAGGCAATGAATGCAGACTGGATAAAACAATCTCTTAGGCTGCGTTTGGCCTGGCTTATATAAGTGCTTATTTCAGCTTATAGCTTATTAAAGGACTTCTTAAAATTAAAATTGTGTTTGGTACACCTACTGGGTAAGTGCTTACCCATAAGCAGTAGAGGAAGGCTACCCATAAGGAGAAGCTGCTGAGAGCAACTTCTCTATTTTACTCCTAAACTTTCGTAAGCACTTAAATAAATGTATTTACCAAAGGCTATTTTCTTCAAGTAAGCAGCTTATTGTTGTTGTAGATAAGTGCTCCCATAGAGTCACTTATCCAATGAGTGCTTATCCAAAAGCACAAGCCGATCCAAACACAGCCTTAATATCAAATCAAGGATTCTGTATCATCTGTTTTATTCATTTTCAGCTTAATGGAAGCAACCTTACCTTTTCTTTTGAAGTACATTACTGGCTCCCTCCCCACCTTCACCTTTTTGTCTTTTTCTTTTTCTTTCTTTTTTCCTAATTTCTGTTTAAACATTACCAACTATTAAGGTAGTGGTAGGGCACCGAATACAAGGATATGTAAGCGTACAACTTACCAGGGATACTCAGTGTTGGAGTATTAAAAATAAAAATGACTAGTTTCAATATTTTTCCCATCATTATAGTGCAAATCTCAAAACTATCATGCAACTGTTAGGCATAAGTCAAATTTTCCTTTGGTTACTAATATGCAGCTATCTTTTTTTCTAGTTTTATGGGAAGAATTTTAATAACACATATATTAGTTACTTCAGACCCTTTTAGTGAATTGAATTTCAGAAAGTTTTCTTATCTGTCAACTGTTTTGGAGACTCCCCCAATTTTCTGAGTATTTGTTTTCTAATTTTATGCATGTATCTCTTCTTCATGCTTGTCTAATATTTAAAATTCAGAATATATGGGTGTGACTAGGACATATAGTACATGAACCTCATACCCGTTTCGGGGTGGGAATGGACATCATAGCAATTATAAATAACTGTTAAAAAGATTTTTTATGACATATAGCTATTTTAAGTTTGTAAATGCAATTATTTCTAAAATTGCAATACTTATCCTGATTTTACTGTGTTATGTGTTTTTGGAACACAATATTGTGCCTCCAGCTATTTTCTTTAATCACTAATCATTTAATAGTGAATACTTGACTGGCTGTCATTGATGTTTAAGTGGACTCTTTCATAGAAGTTGTGTCTTGGTGTTTTTACTTAATGTTCTTTTTCCCTAGCTCCATGTGAGTATCATTAATTCCATTTTTTTTGTCAATAGGTTTTTTACACGATTGCTTTAGTTGATTATCTAATGCAAATTTAAACAGGAGAATACTATAAAATATAAACTTGCCCCTCTTAACCAGTCCTTTCTAAGAAGCAATCCTGTCATGGCAATTCTTCACCAGTACTCTCTTTACTAGAACTCTTGAATTTGGGTTAGATTTTCTGTGCATATATCAGCTGGCATGACCTCACTTTTATAAGGCACTTGCATATCATTGCAAAAACATCAAATCTGGTGATTATGTATGAGCTTAATGTCCATTGTGATTAAATTTGATGAATTTTAGGAATAATCAATGAATTTAGAGCATTTGAAAATCAATAATAATTGTGATGATCTTTAGGATTGTAATAGATACTTGTCTGAGGTCTCTTATGATTTCCATTTTGATATCAATTATAAATGTAGAATTTATGATGTTCAAAGTTAATCTTGAAATAGGTTTTAAATACTGCAATGTGTCCGATGGTTGCTGTCTAAATTGTTGTGAATCAGAAACTAGCACAGCTTGGATGAGTTATTCTTTCCAGATATTATGCTTTTATATTTCATTAATTTGACCATGGTTGATATATGATATTGTATTCCAATTTTTCTTGTTTATCTGGATGTTATCTAGATAGGACATTGACAAATAATGGATTATTCTATCGATTCATGCCGCTCATTTTTTGCCTATAAACAATGTGCTTCTCTACTTATGCAAATAATCTGCTTCAGTGGCATTTAATTCTGGTCTCTAATTATTTTTCTCTTTGTAACAATGGAATCATGTATAAAGATCCTAAATTGGGTTCAATCCGCTAGTTCAAAACACAAAGTCATAAATTGTTGCATTATAGAAGTCGTAGAACGAACATAGATATTGTAAGTCAAGGTACCCACTGAAAGGAAGGGGAAATCGTACAATAAGCATCTCACACATTCTGTGGTGTCTTGTAATATCAAAACTTTTGTGGTTTCATTTTTTACAATAAAACATGTATCCATCAATCCTGTTTGGTAAGAAAAATGTTAGCATTAACAAAATGGAAAAATTGGAAACCAAGTTATCCTTAGTTTGTGATTTTTAGCTCAATGGTGTACATTTTTCTTCTTCTGATGAGTAATATTTATTGCAGTCCTTGAAGTCCAAGTTTGTGAACATGGTTAAAATTAACTATTCTGCAGGTTTTACTATTTCTTTTGTTTTTTAATTTTAGATATAGAGTATTTTGCCTCTATTTCATTGTTCTCACTAGTTCAATTAGTTGTGAATTCTTGGAAGGAATTTGTTGATTGTTAAGTGAGGCTTCTGATAGAAATTGTCTTGGATTTTTCGCTCAGTGTTTCATTTGTCTCCACACCCTCTTCCTTAGTTTGATCGGAGTATCATGAGCTACATATTTTGTATCTACCTATTTTACTACATACTTATTTCAGAAAATTTTCTTCACAAACATAAACAGAAGATAAGTCCACAATACAGTGCACCCCTTCATACTATTATCCGTTTTTCCCACTGAAATTTATATACAACATGTTATAACAGAGGGTTCTTTTATTGTAGAAAATTAGGACATGATCTCTCCTCTCCCGACTATTACTTCTATTTATTAATATTACTATTTTATTATTGTCATGTTTATTTTTTAAACCACAGTTGTTTTTGTCAGTATGTGTGCCCACACGTGTAGAGCATCCTCGTCCTTGTTCTCTAGAAGCTTCCTCCCTTTGATAAGAATGCATGGAGCTCGTAAACTAGCTAGAAAGATTTAATGGAGGAAGACAAGTATGTTTTATAATTTTAATATTCATATAACTCTGGTTACTGAAATTTGTAATGTGGGATGCTAATTTATCATAAGTTTGTTTATTTTCTGACATATTGCATCTTATGAGGAATTAAGCTATTCTTTTGAGTTTTAATTGGTTTATTTTTTTCCCTTGTGCGTCTTTTATTTTATTTTTCTCTTTTATTATATAGCAAATTACGTGTTTCTTCTAATATTACTTTTTATTCAATTCCTTCTAGGTAGAATTGCTATTCTTTATATTCAATTGGACTTAAAAGTTTCTTTTCCTCTCTCTTCTTCCCCCACATCACCACCACCACCACAGTTCCAGAGGTGTATTAAATTACAATATCTCTTA
>JAUPMG010094343.1:0-12473 GCA_031762675.1 Pachysandra terminalis
CTGATGCAGAGAGTACTAATAATATGGTAAACATAGACGAGTTCTTAATGGAGAAAATGAACAAGGACCTTTCTTCAATTGATTTAGAGGAGCCATTTTGCTGGCAGGCATACAATTATGCAAAAGTATTTCATCTCTCTTTTTCATTTCAACTTCTCATTTCTGGTAAAATTAGTAAATTAGTTGGCTTCGACCTGGGCATATATGCATTCCTCTTGATTGTCTCTTGGAAATACAGTATTTTTTAAATCATATGGCTTCTTGCTGCAGTATCACCTGATTGTGGATTATTAAGTTTGAAGCTACTCCTAGAACTATTGTAGGATGATGCCTTTTAAATCTCTTCTAATAAAGTGATGATATGCTACTACATTGTTCTTCTGGGGACTTGTGCAGGGTTCATTTATTTGCTTATGATTTTGTGTATGGTTCTTACCATCTCAGTCTCTAATTGTAGGCATAATGCATGAGGTGAATGCATTCTTCTTGGAAATTTTGCTGTCTTGTCATAATAGCACTAAATACCCTTCCATAGTGATTACAATTAATAGCCTTAATTATGGCTTTTCCTTGTTCTTTGATTTACTGGCCGAAGCAATTTGCTTTATAAGGGAGATGTTTACACCTGCTGTTTGCATGTTCCATCTCTATTAGTGAATTCATCTCTATAAAAAATGGAAAAAAAAAAAAAGATAAAAGAAAAAAGAAATGATAAGAATGTTGGTGTTGTCAAGGGCAAAGATTTTGTAGCGTTTTTAGATGTTATGACACAGAAGCAAATAGGTGAAATGTGTAGGAGAAACCTGAAGAGGTGATGGAGTGAGATATTGGAGAAGTAGGAACACCTTTAGCCAAATTTGTGCATGAATGTCTTATAATGCATGCTAAGTCATTCTATATTGGTCAATAGGAAAGGGGGTGCTAAGTCCTCACTAGATTGTACTTGGATCATTATTGATTTCTTAAGGCATTATGGAGGACCTATTTTTTGAGATTTAAGGTGGTAGGTTATATTGAAGGCAGGATCTAAGGTTTCATATGGTTTAGATTATTCAAACTACAAGCTATTGCAAAGAAACCCTTATTTTGGTGCTGTACAAAGAGAGATTGTTTGTGGAAAAGAATTGTGTTTGATTGGCAAGCATTTGTCTAAATTAGTGTTTGTTGCAAAGAGAGATAACAGTGAGGAATGTTGCATCAACTACCGATCAAAAAAAAAAAAAAAATGTTGCATCCACCAACACATTTAATAAGCCCTATATCTGTATCTCTGATCCTTTTCTTCATAGTCTTCATAATGTTTCTTCAATTTCTAATTGACCATAGTTTCAAATGCTGGATACTCCAGCATAACAGTTGAACCAGTTTTAACACTTTTTCTGGATAACCCACCATTTCAATAATTTTTTCCTTGATACTCATAAGGTCAAATATCAGCAGCCTCATTCAGAAGTTGAGATAATGCGAAAGCATATCCTTAAGAAATAAAAATTGACAAGAGACCTCCTTTGCTTGAAATAAAACCAGCCTGCGGGGCAACTTTGTGTGTAAGATATGGTAAACTTCTAATGATGTGTTTGTGGATCTCTGTTGTTAAAATCTTACGATTCATTATATGAATCTTACAATTCAATTTGACCCTAGATCGATTCAAACCAGTGAAAAAATCAGTTTGTGTTTGAATCTTAAATTTATATATTGATTCTTACAATTTACAATTCAATTGTACGATTCAAACATTTTGACCCTTCAACAAGAAAAAAAAAAAAAAAAATCCGGTCCTCTTACTGAAGATTTCCCATTTTTTTTGTTTGATCCTTGTTTATTTAAAATTTAGTACTCTGAAACCATTAATATACATATAGAAACATTATTTACTTATTTTAAGCAGTAAAAATCCCTTTTCCTAAGAAAAATCCCAAAACCTAAACCCCAAAATTTACTTATACTAAAAATACTTGAATCTTACGATTAACAAAAAAAAAGGTGGCTCCTCATGATTTTCTATTCGATTCACTATTTCACAACCTTGTTAGGGATTCCTTTAGGAGCTAGGCATAAAGCATCTTCAATTTGGGATAGCATTGGTTGGCTACCTTCAAGACCTGATATCTATCAAAAGGGGCAAATTTACTATTTTCAGGAGCATACTTTTGAGTATTCCCACATACTTTTCCATTCTTAGGATTCTGGTTTTGGTTGCAAGATTGTTGAAGAAGCTTTAAACAGTTTTTTTTTTTTTTTGGTGTTGGATGGGTGAGGATCACAAGTATCGTTTGGTTTTCTCTGGACTTGTAAGTGCAAACCCTCGACAAACTGAGGAGAGTTTAGGGGTAAGACCTCTTGTGACTTTCAGCAGAGTTCTTACTGAGAAATGTTTATGGAGGTTTTAATGAGGAGAGGGATTGCCCATGGAGAATTTTATGCAACCCACTTTGAACCAGATGCCCCTAACAAAATGATCAGAAACTAGAAATTCTTTCCAAAGACCCCCTAAAGGCGTGGAGTGGTTTTGGGGAGAATATCTGGTGTAGTGATCTACCTTTTATCCAGTGTGGTGGTGTCAAGTAGGGGTGCTGTCATTGAGTAATTCTTGGATTAGTTATTATTGAGCTTTTGTTAAGGCTTCATGGGATGGCGTCTTGGAGAATTGAGTTCAGGGGGCCCTTGTTTGACTAGGAACTGAAATTGGTTGCTTTGTTGTTTGCTCTTCATAAGTTGTTAGTTATGGGTGAGGGCCTAAATGTTCGTAGGTGACTTAGGGAAAGTAGTGTATTAATGAAATCTTTTTCTTTCTCTTCGTACAATGGAGAACAAATATGGGTGCATGAAACTGTTTTGGAGATCTTTTATTCCGTCCAAGGTTTCTTTCTTCATGTGGGTGGCATCTCTGGACAAAGTGGTCGGTTCACAATTGATGTGCATGTATAAGGAGAAGTGGAGTTAGTTGCACAAATGACTAGATAGTGGTCAATTCACAGTCGATGTGTATGTGTAAGGTACAAGTGCAGTTAGTTGCTCACCGTCTATGGTCCTTTTCTCTAGGAACTAGGAAGTTTGATTTATGTTGGTTGATGCCAGGGAAATTTGAGGATGTCCTTTCTTGTTGGGGTTGGAAGAGGGCTTGGGGAATACAGATTCTCCTTTGGAACATGTGCTCTTCTACTGTTTCTTGGGTTCTTTGGAGGGGAATAACAGTCGGATCTTCATAACCAGAGCCCCTTTTCTCTTCTTTTCCATTAGGTGGCTGTTTTTACTGACTCTGGAATGCTTCCTTTTTCAGCTTTTTCCTGCTAGCCCCTTTGTCTACCATTCATGTACATAGAGCTTAGCTCTTTATCTCTTTGTTATTTTAATATATACTGGTTCCCTCTGTTACTCTCTCGCTCCTGCCATAGAGGGACGTTCCAAGATCCTAAGTACCACAAGCAAGTTCTCCATAAAATCTGGAAAATAACTTACAGTCAGACAATAATTATTATAATTTTTTTAATTGGTAAAAGAGTGTGTTGTATTACATATTTGGGAAACTTCATCACGCTTTCCAGATCTGATTTTTTTCCTCTGCCAGTGACAGGGAATGTCAAATGTTCCCTTGATTTCCTTTTTCTTATTCAGCACTTTTTGCTTTTGCATGTTCATTAGGTATCCGTTGCCTTGCCATTGCAGAAATTATGGTCTTTGCATCATGCAATGGCATCCTTGTCTTATCTGTGAGTTAGTTCTTGATATTAATAACCTCTTTCTGAGGAACAACAAAGATTGTGTGTGTGTGAGAGTGAGAGAGAGAAGGATTAGGATTGGTTACTTTCTCTAAACATATGGGTTCTCGATTAATTAAAGATGAATACTTCTCATCATACGCATTTAGTGCAAAAGCTTAGGAGGGAGGGAGGGAGAAGCTTATGAAGGAAACTCGAATGTCGGACGTATGAAGAGAGGGGTTAAAGTTTTTTTTTTAATAGTAGTCTATCAAGTCTAAGATCAGGATTGTTTAATTTCTCTAAAATGATGGGTTATCAATTAACTAAAGATGATACTTGTCATATACATATACATATAACTGCCAAACATCCTTTATAGGTGCAAAAGCAATTAAAGTCTTATAATCATTTAGTTGGGAAACAATAAAAGAAAAAGGACACATTGGAGTTGGGGGTGCTGAAAGTTGGGTGACCAATTCAAGACTTCCGTTATTAAAATCAACAACCATATTTTATTCTCCATGATTCTTTTTGTGCAAGTTAGAATTGAAAGTGTACTAATACCTATGCTCTTTAGTTAATTAATTGGTCTTCTCATAGTCAAAATGATTTCTAGGGAACTCCTGGCTTGCATGACTTTGGGCTATGACTAGTATTATTATATTTCAGATATTATAATTTCAGAAGTTTATGAAAGCCGGTTTGCACCTGAAGTTCACACTGCATCCAACAAATCATGGTTTCTGTATTGCTGCATTGATAAGGATTAATAAAGAAAATAACGGATTGGAATCTGAAAATTTCTTCTGAAAATTTTTGTTGATACACTGAAAAATGAGATATTTGTGTCTGTTGCTATCATAAAGCAGGCGTTTACTAAAATATAATTGCAGGTATCTTTTAAGATCATGGGGGCGTCATTATCGGGAATGACAATTGATCCAAAATCTGTAAGTCATTTTCAGATACCCTTAGAATTCATTCATGTTAAATGTCAAATAATTGTGCAACTTGATTTGTTGAGAAAACCTTTTTGCTATTTTGTGCATCCATAGCTAGTTTATGTAGCAATGTGTGAAACTGAAATCTCCTGGCATTCCTTGCGGTTCAAAAGTGTTAACAAGGCCTGAAAGGATTGTCTTATCATTATCCTCCTTCTCCCCGTCCTTTTGCTCATGTTTTCTGTTTTCTCTTCTTTTTCTCCTCTTCTTGTAATGTGAAAAATACAACCTTCACAATTCTTCAAACATTCGCATTCATTTTCTCTCATTACTATATCTTGTTACTTAAAATCCTTGCGTCAAGGTATTGGATCATTAAAAATCATTCTTTATCCAGTACTTTTCTATGTTCAATCACTATATGCCAGCCTGATAATGTTTTTGAAGACGCATCTTTTTTTTTTTGGATTTGAAATCACATTTGACTAAGCGTTTCTGTACTTGTCTAGCTAATTGAAGCTGTGTATCATGCTAAGTGATAGTGAATCATCAAAACTGGATGGATGAGTTGTATAAAATCAGAACTTTCGCCAATAAGTAACTTATATGTCAGAATGCTATGCCATTCTCTTAGCCGTAATTATGAAATTTCACTCAAAATATTTGCTATTCTTAGCTAAATGCACTTGTAAGAGCAGGTTCTCAGTTGGGTTCTGAACTTTAGCTAAGAGCAGGTTCTTAGCTAATTGCACTTCTAGTTTTTTTTTTTTTTTTCAAATTGCCATTGTTTGCTTGTTCTTACATTTCTTCTAATTATATGTGCACTATGCAGGTAAGCATCTATCCATCTGTTAAAGCACCAGTGGAATTCTCAACTCAGGTAGGCTTTTCTTCAAAGAAGCAGAAGCTTATTATTGATGAATTTTTTCTTGCCAAGAGTTGCTGATTTGTCCACATTGTTGATTATATGACCAATTTATTTATTAGGTGCTTTATAAGGTGATAATGCATGAGAAATTATTATAGATAGTTGTTTGACGTGAAGGGGAAAAAGATTCATGGGCTATCTCACTAGATTCTGTTTCCTGGTGAGACATGGTGGATGACATGACATGGCCATGGGCCAAGCCAGTCCATTCACCGGACAGGAGTCCCTCTGGACAGGTCACATAGACAACCCTCTCACTCACATGAGCCCCACTCACAGGAGTCCTGTCATGTAATATAAGCCATTGATCCTCTTTTTCTTTTTTTTTTCTTCTTTTTTTGGGGAAAATTTTCTAGAGTTTTCAGCAAGAAAGAGATTAAAGGGGTTAGAGCTTGAAAATTTGTTGTATGAAGAAGGATCATGTGTTGCATGGAAAAGAATGTCTAGCTTTCTACATGCAAAAGTCCTCTCACACAAGGGTTTCTTGCTACACTGTATCTCACTGGTCTACCTGTCATACAAAAATGGATAAATACAGTAACCGATCACTTACAATCAAGAGGATATGGAATCCTTAAATATAAATAAAATGTATCAGTCAAATTGCATAGTATTTTTCTGATTGTGGTTTGAAGCGCTTAGAATTTTAACTTGTATAATTTTCTTGAACAATTGCTTATATTTAATCAGACAGCAAGCAAGCATGATCGCATTGCATGGTGAAGTAATTTGTTACTTGACTATTTTAATTTATTATATATATAGTAATGGGAATCTACCAGGATTTTTTTATGAGGTATAATTTCTTTGTTATAAAGAGAAGCCCTATACACCATACTCAGCATTGTATATTTGTACCGGCCATATTTCATTGGTGTGGAAGAGTTGTCTAATTGAATTTACCTGTAGATGGAGGGTGAGGAAGATGAGTTGATTACTCAAACTACAACCGAGAAAACAAAAGTACCGAGTCTATGGTTTTTTTGTAGGTTATTCATTCCTAACATGTATGCAAAAAGTCTATATTACATGGTCTTGGGTGTGGGTATGTAAGTGTCGGATTCATCACATGTATGCATATGCATCGATTAGATACACTACCCATTAAACTGAATGATTATTTTATTTTACATTTTATTTCTAAAATTAAATCTTAAACATAATAATAGTCGGAAAACTGGTTATACTCCAAATTTGTCAGAAATTCCATCTGAAAAAGTGGATACAGAATTTATGTATTGGATACATAATCCATACGCATGTCCTGTTGTATCAGACACAGTACCGTAGGTAGGGTGAACGGCATCACGATTTATAGCAACTAGTTGACATGAAGTAGTAGGTATGGCCACGTATAATTGACAAACATCACTCAGAAGGTAAGTTGGAGTTTGAAGATGGTGTTCAAGTAGAGGTGATGGTGTCATATGTTTTATTTCGTACACACACACACATATACACGCACACACATAGTTTAGTGCATCATGGATTCTATGCTTGATTTAACCTGTTCTGAAGACTACAAGAAAGGTATGTAAATTATATCAAGTCGATGCTGATATACGAATCAATGAGCATGAAAAAAGTACCTTATTCTAACTAGTTTGGGTCACACGTGTACCATCGCAACATGTCCATACCGTTTCTGGTTGTCTTCCAACCCTTTTATATCCTCCAACTTGCATTGCCTCATTGGTCTCTGTTTTAACCCGAATTCCATCAACCAAACCAGCTTACCGAATTCCATCAACACGCACACACTTATTTGAAGAATGAACCAAGGCATATTATTTTGTTGCAACAGGTTACTTCTGGGGATTATATTTTGTGGAATACCTTGGGGAGATGCCCAATTGCTGTGTCACCGAAATCATAGTCGGCGAATTTTCGGTCAGCATAATAGGATCCTATGTTTGTGTTTTAGATTTTGTTCTATTACCCTTTAAAATTGGCCTTGCTCATGTAATATTCAAATTTGTGCTAGGCCAGGAGTGCATCAGTCTTTTGGCTCGATCCTGCAGTGCGCACCTACATGATTGTGTTGGCAACATTTCTCAAGTGGTTATTTTCACAAACAGGAGCTGGAATTGGTAACTGCACATATATATATATAGAATTTCAGGAGCAAAGAAAGTATGATCCCAGAAGTGCCATTCATAAGGGTAAGGGTCAGTGGGGAGAAGGGTAGTGGTACTGGGAATCTTAGCAGTCCCTTTGGAGTTTATTCTCTCCTGCCTTCCTATGCATCGTTGTTAATACCGTTTGAGCTCGAAGGATTATTATTTTTATTTTTGAAAATAACGATAAAAGAACTGTTATGTTCTACCATTTCTTAGTTTAATAATCTTATTATTATATTCGTCAATTAATTATACACTCAAAAGTTTTGCAAATTGCCTTTCCATTATGACTAAACAATTTGATTCCAAACCTTGCTTCAATATTTATAAATTGCAATGCCTGTCTTTTCTATGTTTTTTTTTGTTGTTCGGGTGGTGGTGTTACTTGCTTTAACCTTTCTATGTTTTTTTATTGTTTTATGGGGGATGGTGTTACTTTCTTAACCGTTGTTCTAAAAGTCCCAGGACTTGACATATAGGATTGTAACATTCCACTACGCTTTTGTGGTCGACGTCCACGGTGGTCCACTCTATTAACACCATTGATAGCCCTTTCCTTATTGGCAGCTTCACTCACCTATCAGTATTTAATGACTTAACAGTACGCTCATACATATTATCAAGGCATTTTAATCCAGTTTATAGGTTGCCCTTTCCGTGACTTGAACCTCTGACGTGGTGCCTACTCTGGTACTATTTGTTACGTGCTTAACCATTGTTTTAAAAAACTTGGGACTTAACATATAGGTTCGTAACTGATAGGATAAATCCTGAATACATGACCCCATCAACAATTATCATATATTAGGTAAGCCGAGGACTCAAACTTGGGACCTCAAGTTCTTGAGTTGGAGAGCCTCTCAGTTGAGCTCCTTTGTTGCATGGTTTCAAGGATCGGTCCTAATCTGTTTAGGTTTAGTTGCATGGTTTCAAGGATTGTACCGATCTATGCCGAGATTAGGTCTTTATCATATATTAGGTAAGCCGGGGACTCAAACTTGGGACCTCAAGTTCTTGAGTTGGAGAGCCTCTCAGTTGAGCTACTCTGTTGCATGGTTTCAAGGATCGGTCCTAATCTGTTTAGGTTTAGTTGCATGGTTTCAAGGATTGTACCGATCTGTGCCGAGATTAGCCAAGACCGGTCCGTATCAGGATTGGCCAAGACCGTTCTAGTCCCAAGTCACAATACAACTACTATATCGTGAAGCTTTGGATCAGACCGGTCCAACAGATACCGGTATGGACCGGTCGATACAACCTGTCCAATCAATCCAATGTCTTTTTTTTTTAATTTATAAATGGAACAATTCATACTAATATTGACCTGGACTGGTTCGGTACTGTCAATCAGGTGATCGGTACTGTTGATTCGGCGACTGTTATTGCCGGTCCAATGACCGGTCTGGTCGATCCAATTTTTTTTTTAATAAAATAAAATTAGGTGATCCAATTTTTGTACCGTATTCAGACCGGAGGTAACACGGTCCGGATCGGAATCTGCTGGGACCGGTCTGGTCCCCGATCCCAAGATTTTAAACCTTAAAAGGTTCCCATTTGTTTACTGCCAAATCCTTATCTTCATTTTTGTGATGTACAACGTGCTGGGCCTGGGGTCATGGCCCACGGCACGGCCCACCCATCACGAGCACGAATCAATTTATAGGTAAAGCACGAAACCTGGCACGGCACGATTCCCGAAAATTAGGCACGGCAGTCGGCACGACATTTATCGGACCGGTGCGTTCCCGGCACGAACACGCGCGGGAGTGAATAATTGGAGTGTTTGATTTCCAGAATACTGGATAATAAGGAAGGTTCTGTTGATTGCCCAACGGGGTTTGATATCCAGCTTCCCTTTCTTCTTTTCGTTTTTAGGGTTTTTTGTTTTTCCTGCTGCTAGTCGGAAGAAAAGGACACGCGAGAGAAAGAGAGCGAGCGCAAGAGATGAGAGAGTTGCAGCTTTCGTTGAATCAGACGCAGAAGCTCAGACTAGAGAGATCTCTCCAACAGCTTCATGACTTGTCGTCCAAGGCCAACTTTGCTGCCTCTGTTACAGTCGCTGATACCATCCCTGTTAACCTCGATGATGGCGTTCTCAAGTGCAAAACCCTAAAGATCTCTGTCATTTGGTTGATTTAATCTGAATTCTCTCTTGTTCTTCTTTTTTTTCCAATGAGAATTACTGTGTTTGCTTGATCTTTATCTCAATAACCTGTTTGGTTGAAGGGGGCATGGAACCACAGAGCTTGATGGTGAAGTGGTTGCGACTCAGTGCGGTGTAGTCGAACGAGTTAACAAGTTGGTCTATGTTCGTGCTTTGAGAGCCAGGTACTTCCAATGCTTCCTCGTTTTTCAAGATTCTCTTTAAGCTTTTGGGTATAAGTTCAGTCAATCTGCAACTAAAAAGAATTATCTCATATGAAGTTGCTATTAAATATCTAAAATTGTCATTTTGTTCTTGCTTCTGAATGGATTAGAATGCAAATGATTGTAGGTACAAACCAGAGACTGGAGAGATAATCGTAGGACGTATCATTGAGGTACAAGCCAGATTGAATGTGTGATGTTGTTTAAGATTATGGCTAATTGGATGCATCTTTCTTCAATTAGTTATGCATTTGATGCAGTATATTTTTGTGCTTTCTTTGATTAATAATGAACTCAATGGATTATTCCAGTTTTGAAGTCCTTTTTTTTCATCATTCATAATCAAATTTTCTGAAAACTGATTGGTGATTTCTGGAACCTTATTTTGGAAATTTCAGTTATCTTGCTGAAATTTTGCGCACCACCTTTTTTTTTTTTTGGTTTTTTTTAGAATTTTTAGATTTAGAAATATTTCCTAAATATATTATATTTTTCAGAACTTCTTGAAGCAACTGAAATCTATTTCCAAAATTTATCAAAATACTTGGGCATTTCACAGTTTTCACCTATGCATTTTGTGAAGTATTTGACGACAAAATTTGCCCTTTTGGTTTTCAAAAATGAAACTTCATGAAATACTTCCAACATTTAAAACCATGATCATGATACCTGTACCTTCTTAACCTGTGGTCACTTTACTGTCCGTCAGCAGCTTGCGATATTGGTCTATATGTTATGCTTGCTCTGGAAACTTTTTCTTGTATGTTAAAATGATGCTATGGTGCTAGAATTGGAACTTAAAATGCATAACATTGTATTGTAAAGTTAAATGACTGCATTAAACACTTTATCGGAGATTTTATACATGACAATTTGATTTCATTAATCTGATGAATAAATTGAAGTTGCTTTCTTGGAGAATCCTGTTCATGGCTCACATGTTAATCTATCTTACAGGTTGCTCCAAAGCGTTGGAGAGTAGAGATTAATTTTAGTCAAGATGCAATCTTGATGCTTTCTTCTATGAACTTACCTGATGGTATCCAGGTATAAATTTCCCTATTTCGTATAAAACATCAATTATGACAATTCTATGGTGTACAACATAACGATTTTTAACTTCTGGCTTGGTCAATCAAACAGTCATTAAGAATGACTCAAAATAAGCTATGTCTTGTTAATGCTTATCATTATTATTGTGGTAAATAGTATTAGAAACATTTATTGATGAGAGAGGAGCAAGGAAAGAGAGAGAAACAAAAAGTAATTAAAATATAGAATTCTAGAATTCAAGGGAACAAACTCTTAAAATCAGAAAATGAAGCATTCTCCTACTGTGTAGATCCAATTAGGTGGAAATCCTCTTGATGCAAAAAGTTGTCAAAATTACCTTCCTCAAAACATGCACTGATCTTGCAAACAAGTGATTTTCGCTCTTACTATTATTATTATTATTTTTATTATTTTTTTAATATCTGGCTAGAAGCGGGTTAAATCTCTACACCAATTGTCTAACTTCATTTACTGCCACATTAAAGTGGCAAATTACTGACCTTCTGCAATACATATGCTGTGGAAAATTTTCGATAATGACAGAGAGGCCTTCTAGTAAACTCTTATATTGACAAATATGTTGCATTAGGCACATAAAGCCTGAAACAGAAATGGGCTTCACTTCCATAATGCAAACCTTATTAATGAATCTTGACCATCTATCTTTTTTTTTGGGGGTGACGTGGAACCCCCGACTCCACTTAGTGGGGACAGGGATACATGACCCCATATATCTTTGATGAATAATATGGAGCAATTAACAGAATTCTAAAATTGAAAGTGGAAGAAAAAATTGTATCTGTCCTTTCATCTTATCTAAACCTTTAACTAAGGATTTAGCATAAATGTCTATCTATATTCCAATAGGCTGCCAATAACTGATTTGATCCAAGTGTATTTCTATAGAAGGAAAACCTTTAAATTGTTCTATAAAGAGAGAAGTAACTCTGCAACTTAACTGGAAAACTAGAAATTCATGGATGAGAACTGTAAAATCATGTTTTTCTCATTTCTCAACCTCTAAATGTGGAAAAATGGCATGTGAAAATTTTAGGATGGTCTCCTTATTTATATCATCAATTTCTTTTGTAATTCAGTTAAGATTTATTTTTAAATTCCTTGAACATAACTCAAACTTGACTATATTTTTTTAGATATTTAGTGTATTAAATGTGGAAAAATGGCATGTGAAAATTTTAGGATGGTCTTTTACTGGGAAGTGCATCAATATTAGTTAATATAGGTATTTTACTGATATTGCATCCATCAAGTGATCATCTTCTCAAACATTTTGAGCATATCTTCATCTTTGATTTAATAAATCAATCAAAATTTCATTAATTTTACAATGATTATATAT
>JAUPMG010094354.1:0-12473 GCA_031762675.1 Pachysandra terminalis
GTTTTAATGTGTAAGCATTTTTTTGCATTTTTTGATGTATTTGGATGCATTTAGGTCTTAATTAGACATGTTCAAAGTTTGGGGCCAAAAATCCTTCAAAAACCCATGGTTTCCCCACATTTCCCCAACATTTCTCCATGTTTTCACCATGTTACCGACATGTCGCCGAAGTCACCTGGCGACATCGACATCATAAACTTTAATAAAGATTAGTGGTGGTGGATGAACGAAAAGTATTAGCCATGTTACACAACACAATTCCTTATTCTCTTCTTTTTGTTACCTGACTACATAGGTTCCTGATTGAACATCTCAAGTTGCATGCTCCATTATACAATTTGCTTTAGTGTCAAATCAGGTAGTTTATCCTAAATAATTGAGTTTTTGCATAGAGAGGTTGATTAGCGATTACGTTGCACATAGAATTAGAATTAGAGTCGCACAAGTGGAAAGGGGCTTCTAAAGTATTATGTGACAAGCTAGAAGGTAAACTTTAAAAGATAGCTATCAGGTCTTTTATGATGTATAGAGCAGAATGCTTGGCAATAAAGACGCAAAATATCCATAGATTCAGTATAGTTAAGAAGAGATTTGAAGATAGACTAGGGAAAATTAGGTAAGAATGAGCATATTGAAGAATGGCTAAGAACAACCTCAGTAGGAGATTGGATAAAGGAAAGAAGGTAAAAATGATTTGGATATGTAAAATGGAGACCTAAATAAGCGTCTGCAAGAAGGCGCAACAACAAAGAGGGCACACTTGAAGGACCTAAAAGGACTGAAGTAAGAATGAAAAAACATGAATGCAGTCTGTGTGGAACAATTTTAATACATATAGTCTGAGTCTGACTGAAATTGAATATTTAGTTTCTGGTATATTGGGAAGGAGGAACAGCATCTGCGTGACCAACCCCAACTAATTGCAATAAAGCATCTTATTGATGTAGAGAAGTCAATTGTCTCGCTAATTTTTTGTGTTTAACTCTTGAATGCATAGAATTTGAGACTTTACCAATCAATGCTATTTGGACTTCTCCAAAAGTCAATAATGAATTAAGACAATGAAAACTGGAAAGGGACAATAACTTGCCTTAGGCACAATCTCATGAAGCTTTTTATACAAGAGCAGTTAAATATGACATACAGCCTTCTAGACTTAGCAATTTTTTTTTCCTTCTTTTATCCATGGATTAGTCACAAGCAAAAGACTTAATGTTGCCATCACACCTTTCATTAATGAACCACATTATAGAAGAATGGAAGAGGCATCACCAAGCAAAATTAATAGAATCCTCCAAATAAGAAAAAACCATCCTGTGGTGAAACAATTATTAAACATAACCCAGTTGCTCTAACAATTTATAGATAACCTGATGATGGCCATCTGGAATCCTAATGACACCCACTAATAAAAAGTCAACAGAAGAGTGTGGATTCAAACAGTTAATTCTGATGAACCATGAAATGGTGTGAATTTCAAGAGACTGCCTTCAGAAGACAAACATTCAAGAGAAGACTATTAAAGATTGATTTCATTAGTTTGTATGCTCTACACTTTCAATTTAAAATGTTGAGGATTTTAAGATAATACAAATAAAATAAAAAGGATACTTCGTAGATATTAGGAATTCACTGACATAATCTAGCCAATCTCACACGATACAACTAAACCAAACAAAGCCTAGCTGATTCATAGTTTATATATGATTGGAAGGAAAACAGGGATCAGCTCTTCTAATCAACTTTTGTGAAAAGAAAGTACATATGACTGAAATTGGTCGATTAACAGAACTAGGATAAAGGGAAATTAGAATTTAAACAATATCGAATTACAGAAACAATGAACATTTCAGAGCATCCAGTGGTTCCAGAAAAAGGTAAATGAGTAGCAGATAGGAACAAGAAGCAGTGAAAGGACTACTGAAGCTGAAGCCTTGACGCAAAAAAATAAAATATTCTGAAGTATAAAGAACGTACACATGGATTGTGCTCTAGGTAAATCGTTGTAAGCTTCTCCCTTGAACCAGTAACAGCTGCTTCAATGTCTTCCAGTGAGGCTATTTGGTTGTCATTAAGCCACAGATCTTCCAATCTGCAAAGCAGAACTTCAGTAACTAAGTAAAGAACAAACGCCAACAAAACCACGAGAAACCACTACCAATACCTTGTTAGACTTTCAATGTCATTCAAAGATGTCAGTTTATTTGATGAAACATCCAGGACACGAAGATTCACTAAAGTGGATAGACCTTCCATTTTCGCAATACCATTATGGCTCAAATATAGTTCTTCTAGAGCAACACATTCCTGAAAAAGTAAAGACACCGTGTTACAGAAATTTCTTTGGTGGCGAATTATTTTTATCTTAAAGTTTGCTTGACAATATCAAGATTTTAAAATTCAATTTCGCTTGAGATTTCAAGGGGGGGCTGGCAAAACTTCACTGAAATTTAGCCAAACATCGCCGAAATGGAGGAATATAGCTGCAATATCTCCCCCATATTTCATATTGCCATTATTTCACCGGCATGCCACCGGCGAAATTTAAAACCCAATATATATATATATATATTATGTGTGTGCGTGCGTGTGTGTGTTAAAACAACACAGTAAAAGAAGCATACTTCAAATCCTGTCATAGACGTCAAACGATTGCTCTGTACGCTAATCTTCTTGATGCATCTCAGTCCGCAGAGGTTTACTGCTCGTATACGATTTTGCCCCAACCACAGCTCTTGCAAGTTAGATAAATTGTACAAATTATCCATCACCTGAATTCACAACATGAGAATTTTAATGTTGTTTCAAGTTTTACAGTTCAAAGTCCCAAAATCTGGCTTTATCGAGGTTAAATTACCCAAAAACCAAATTCCGCATAAGATATACACATCAATTGCGTACTCTAAACCAATAAGAATATGATGTGATAAGCTAGAACACTAACCCTTAATCTGTTGGAACCCAGTTCAAGTATCTGCAGATCATGTAAGTGGTCAAGCTCCTCCATCTTAGTTACTTCATTCTTGGAAACATAGAGTTCCTTGAGCGTATTAGATACCTTCGATAATCCATTTAAGGAATGAATCTCATTGAAAGAAACATCAAATACCACAAGGCATTTGAAGATACTAACATCAGGTATTTTGGTTAGCTTATTATCCCTGAGAACTAACTCCTGCGAGACAAGCCCAGATATGTTCGATCAAAATACTGTAAATTAGAAGAATCGGGCTATTTCATATTGAATGCTAAAATCAAAAAAATAAATAAATAAATAAAAATAAGAAGAAAATTAAAATGTCAAAGATCATTTTGAGGAAACGAACAGAGTTCGAGGTGAAATTACATACTTGAAGATCCGATATTGTATTCCACCGAGAAATAGGCTCGATTGCAGCATCATCTATGAGATTTTGCCGCATAGAAAGCTTTTTGAGCCGGGAGAGGAAGGCGATTCGAGTATCCAGTGCCGATAACCGATTAGCGGTCAAATCTAACTCGATTAAACTCGGAGTAAGCTCGACTCCTTCGAGATCATGGAGCTGATAACTTGATAGATCAAGAATATAACTTGAAGAATCGTCTTCTGTGATTCCTCCCTCAATAATCTCAGGGTTCTCGCCCGGTGATCTTGTGGACTCGTTCTCCATCGACGCCAGAAGGAAAACCCTAAAATGATTCAGGAACCTTGACAGGGAAGCGTCTGACAGATCAGAGAAGGAAAAGTTTCAGATACAAATGTTCCCCAATTTTCTCTTCACGCGAGTGAAAAAGATGGAACGAAACGAAGAGGAGGGAGAGAAATTTTGGAATTTATGCGATGCTAAGAGGCAAACATTTTAATATCTTGACCAACTTATTGTATTGCATTACAATTTTACCACCGATCGGCCATTGCTTGTCCAGTTTAGATTGGATCTTGGGCATAAACCTTGGGCCGGGCAGCGTCCGTTTTCCTATGGCTGGTAACTGGTATGAGGGGTGGAAACGGGCCGGGCTTGGGCGGGCTCAGGTTGCGCTTGCACTGCAAATAACATTACTTGTGCATGCATGCCCAAGCCAGGCCTGGCCGACCATCGGGTTCAAAGGTGTAAATCCGAGCCCGATTAAAATACATCAAGCCTGAATCCGGTTCAACCCGGCCCCACAAATTCAAATGGTTACTTTTTAAATTTAAAAAACTACAAATTACAAGGATATTTCATATGTACCTATAAAAAACTATGTAATGAAAATAAGACATTTGTATTGATGATATAAAATTTATATGTATGCAATATAAAAAATAGTTATTAAATGTAATATCTAGGTCGAGTCGGACAAGACCGAGCCAAGCCAACTAACATAAATCCAAGCCGGACCTTGAAAAACCAATCGGGGATCAAACTATAGCTTGGCCTGGTCCTATGGGCTACGTACCATTGCCTAAGCTCGTCCAATCATAGGGCCAAGTTAGTCGAGTCGGTTCAGGCCAAGCTAGTCCAAATAACACAAACTTGAGACCCGGCCCGAAAAACCAATCAGCTCTTAGATTTCAGTCCGCTTGACCCTATGGGCTACTTACCCTTGCCCAAGCTCGCTCAATCATATGTTCAGGCTGATCGGGTCAGGTCGGTTTGGGTTGGGTCATATCAACTAACATAAACTCAAGCCCAGCCCGAAAAACCAAGTGGTCTAAAATTCCAACCTGGCCAACCCTGCTTACCCTGGCTAAAGCCTGTCCAATCATTTGGTCGCCCTAGGTCATGCTAAGTCAATTAACATACACCCGAGTTAAACTCGAAAAACCAATCAAACCTTAAATTCCGGTCCAACCCAGTCTTATGGGCTACTTACCCTTGCCTAAGCCCGTCTAATCATAGGGTCAGGCGGATTAGGCACAGGCCAAGCCATCTAACACAAACCAAGTCAAGTCCAAAAAAACAATTGGATGGATAATATTGTCTGCTTTGGTCCGAAGACGTCACCACTTTGTCTCTTGGATTTGATCCCAAAAACGTGCCATATCCATTAACATCTTCCCACCTTCTTTTGCAAATAAACCCAGCATTCATCAAGAGCTAATTAAATCACCACACAGACCTCCACGACCTTCAACCATGTCTTCCTTGATAACATAGCGTAGAAAAGAAAAAAGTTTTATCCACGTGGCAACTTCACCCTCACTCGGCAGAACCTTATTCCCAATGGACATCTCCATATATATATATATATATATAGGCCATGTGACGAAGTGGGGATTTGGATAGGCCACATTCATCTAACCAAATGTACGTAGCCCTCTCAGTTATTGCGTCCATGTCTCCCCCATCTCTCCATTTCTTAATCTTATCTATTCTTCAATGATACACACCACATGTGATGCGGTCACTCTTTACACCCCATTGGAATATATTCGTTTTCTTAGTCTCACTCATGACTCAACCTCTAAATCCGGTTGATTGGATCGGACCAGTCGGAGCCGATCTCGATCTGAATCACCGGGAAAAAAAAAATATTGGATCGGTCCGATCCTTATCGGTTGGATCAGTCTGATCCAATGCCAATATAGCTTGTATCGTGGCTTGGGATTGGACAAGCCTTAGCTGATCCAATCCTTGAAACCATGGAATTCAAAAAGGTTTTAATTCTCCGGATCTTGGATCGAACTAGCATTGGCCAATCTAGGTCTGATCCAAAGTTCGGTTGTCTTTAAAAAAAATTGGATCGGTCGGACCAGCGGTAAAAGTCGGTATGGGACCGATCCAAGCCAATACCAATTGAATCGTTTATTTTATAAATTAAAAAAAATAAAAAATAAAATCTTTAGACCGGTTGGAGTGACCGATCCAGCCACTGAATTAGTATTGGTTGGACCGGTCCGATCCAAAGCCACTTGATACAATAATTGTATCGTGGCTTGGGATCAGGCCAATCCATATCAGATCGGTTCAATCCACGAAACCCTGGCTTTCAACTCCGTATCACATGAATCCCTAGACAAAGATTGGCCCAACCAAGGTCGGATTAATCTATTTTAATGTAAACAGTTTCAGAAACCAGATATGCATGTCACGTGCTGCATGTGCTTAGTGAGGCCCATTTCCCATCATTCGTTCACATATACATATGCCTACTTAGAGAGAGAGAGAGTAGTTACGTTAGAGAGAGAGAGAGTAGTGGAGTGGAAGAATGAGGTCTATGGATTAGCAATATTGTCTAGGATCGCACACATTTATAACGGAAAACGATGTCCCAACAGTTTACTTTCATCCACTCTTACACTCCACGTATGCCCAATTGTCTGGAAAGTACCAAAATCTCACTGAATCCCACGGTACCACTCAAATTCCTTGATTCTTTTTTCTATTTTCTTGGAATTGCCATTCCCATATAGTTGAAAAATGAAATTGCATTAAAAGGAGCTGGAACTAGTCAAGGCAACTTAGACAATAGCTTTCATTTTTCTTTCGTCTTCCTTATTTGTAACAGAATTAAACAAGATTGAATGATTTAGGAGTCTAAATGAGTCTGGCATAACTTTCGATTCCCATTTTTTATTCTTTTCTTCTTCTTCCAACATCTTTTCTGTGACAATCGGACTTCTAATTATAATTTTTTAATAATATTATTTTTAATTATAAGTTTTTAATAATAGAGACTTCTTCGGTTCTTCCTCCTCGTTGAAATATGAGTACAATCTCTTTCTCCTTATCGTTCAAACGCATTCAATTGAGTTTTTGCATTTTATTTTCTTTCAATATAAAATATAAATGCTTATATGTAATGTTTTATCCTCCAACTCAAATGCACTGACGTATAGGATACGACTCTCTTTGTCTCTCCCTCACACATTGTTGAACCTTTCACAAGCTGAGTCAAGTCTAAATCGAGTTTAAACCCAAAATATTATATCGAACTTGAGTTGACCATAAGCATTGTTTGAATTGTACGTGCTTGAATCGAGTTGGACAAAGCTCGGCCCGTCTAGACACGTTTACAACCATTGCAAGATTTTCCAAAAATTGAAATATACGAAAAATAAGGAAGAAAAAAATATAACTTCGTTTATTTAAATTCAAAACAACTCGAAATCAATTTTTTCTTCCTAAAATTAAAATATTGATGCAGAAAATTGATCAAACGGTCCAGACTAATTAGAAAAAGAACAAAATTCAAAGAATTGCCTAAAATTACAAAAATCGATTGCAGAAATTGCCGGATTAGGCAAAAATCGGGGAATATTAGAAAGCATTAGACAGTCTACTACCACTAATTTTCTTTTCTGAAAAAAATTAGGAAAATACTTCGTTCGCTAAGACCTCGAATTCCACATGGAATTCCCTACTTTGACAATCACTAGATCAGCTGCCTAAAATCCGACCCTATTTGATGATGGATCAACAAATCGTCACCGTTCGATGCATCAAAGACCGTGGTCGGATGATGATGAAGAAACTGCTGTCGCTGCTGAGCTTCCTGCACCTCCTTCTGTCTACGAAGCTCAACAACCTTACGATGCGAGTTCGAGTGTTTCGTAAGAACAAAAGTCGGACTCGCCGCTGGCCGGTACTCCGGCACGAGCCGACCGGACTTGAACCGGACACCGCACGCGTTACATAGCGTTTTCGGACCCATAGGTCCCGTTCGCCACTGCGGCGTTTTGTCGGTGGCGCAATGCAGGCACTTCCGACCTTCTCCGTTGCCGTCGGAGGTGTCCGGACCGTCTTTATTCTTCGGTATCGTTTTGATTGTTTTCTTGACGAAATTCTCGGTAACGTCAGATTCCGATGACGATGGCGTCGGGGAGAGAACGAGGAGGCGTGAGGACCAGTTGCATGGAGCAGCACGGGAGCGTTTGCTTCTTGCTTTTCCGGGAACCGATGACTCCGGTCGGAAGATCGGATTGTTACGGTTAGTTTCTGGTTGGAACTCACGTGTTTCCGATGATTCGTCGGCACGTGCTTTCATTCCAGAGATTAGTTGGAGTCTCTGCAAGTCCTCGCTTGAGAACGATTCCTCGACGAAGTTCGAGAGCCATTCGAGCTCAGCTAAGTCGTCGTACTGTAGAAGAACAAAACAAACAAGAAAATTAAATTAAAAACGAAAAACAAAATCTTGAGATTTGAAGATAAATGCTTTTGAACTTTCGAAACAAATGCAGATTTCTTTTTTTAGTTTTCGCGGCTGAAATTCTTACCGGAACGCAAAGGTCTCCGGAGAATTGAGCGTCAGAGAAATTCCGGCTGCCAATGTCGGTAGAAAAGTGAGGATAACAGCCGGAAAATGAGGAATTGCAGCTATCGACGACTGTAACAGTCGAAGAGTCGGTCGAATTTCCGGTAACGGAATCGAATGGTCCGTCACCGAAAACAGCTTCATCGTTAGATAAGTCTAGGAGATCTTCAACAATGAAATGATCTAATGGTTTAGGATCGGAATGGAAATTTTCCGGCGTGAATTGAGGATTTCCCGCGTGACAGTAGCCGCCGTGGAACAACTCCGGTGCTTCCATTGATCTCTGTTTGGGCAAAACTAGGGTTCCGTCAGCTAAAAGCGAGTGAGAAGTTTCCTAGAGAGAGAGAGAGAGGTGTTTATTTGCGTTTGAAGCTGACGAGCGGACACTAAAATGGAGGATTTCGAAGGGTAAGAAAAAGCAATAAAAAAAAGTGAAAAAAATAAATAAAATAAACAAAAGCATCTTTTGCCTGCCATGACAATTCAATAAAATCACCTGTAAAACTTATTTGAACTTTTATAAACCACCAACTTTGTTGCCTCCATATTACGTTAATACCCTTCTCTTTATGATAATAGACACTATTTACCGTTACTTATATTGCAATTATTAGGGGTGTAATTTAATCGGTTTGGTTCGGTTTAGTGGTCAAACCAAAAGTAAACTGAATTATATTGCACTAAATCGAAAACTAAACCAAATCGAACTACAATGAATAAAACCAAAAGGCCAATTCCACTATGTCGACTTACGCATAGTAACAAATGTTGGTACTGTAGACTAACTCAAATCAAAAATGAAACCAAAACGAACTACAATGAATAAAACCAAAGCCGAAGCAAACAGAAATAGAAACTGAAAATTCAACTTTTCGGTTTGGTTTAACATATTAATGTTATTTTCTATAAAATACGGTTCGAATTAGTTAGGTTTGGTTTTCAGTTAAGGCTTCAACTAAACCGAACCGAACTGAAAAAACCAAAATAAATTATATATAATACATAGATATATGTATCTATGTGCTTTCTATAGAAAATAGTATTAATTTTGAAAAGCCGAATTTTTTGGTATCTATTTTGGTTTGGTTCGGTTTTCAATTTTATCCATTATAGTTCAATTTGATTTTCGGTTTAGTGTAATGTAATTTGGTTTGGTTTAGATTTGACTACTAAATTGAACCAAACCAACCAAATTACACCCCCTGTAATATCTACTTTGGTTTTTTGAGTTAATCAAAACTTTAATGATAAACCAAACTGAATTAATTCGGTTTTTTGTTTTCTAAACCATTACCTAACTATACTAAAAATTAAAAAAAAAAAAGTAAAGTCAAACCGATTTTTTTTTTGGGTTTGGTTTGATAGGTTTTCGGTTTAGACCGAACCAATTGACTCCCCTAACAATTATCATAATAGGAAGAGGGTGCAGAAGTAATTTCCTAGAGGAGATTAGGTGCTTAGTGGATAATTAAATTGAGATTAGGAGAAAATTAATTGTTCAAATGCACTCCTTAGGAACCGATCTAGCAGGTTTGTCGCTACGACTCGTGCATTAACGTCCAAGTTTACTGCCGGATTGCTCTGCTTTAATTTTTTTTTATTCACCTCGGGAGTCGAGATTGCATTTCTCTTCTTTTTCACAGTCTTATTTTTAATTAAATAATAACAAGGATTTATGCTCTTTTATTTTACACTTTAATCACGTTTAAGCACGATGCTTACAGCTCAACTTATTCGTATCTACGGTTGAGATGTCTTCCACGTGGCTTTGCTCAGGTGTCCCTGCTAGTTGGGGTTTTCACTTTTCACCTTTGTCATGCCACGCAGGAATGAGAGCGAGTCAACTGTCAGATGTCTGTTTGTCCTCCAGGTGGCGAGCATCTATGTGTTTAGAAAAAGTCTTGTGGGGCCCGAGTCCACCGTTACTAATCCCGAGGTAAATCGAAGCCTCAGGACCAGATAGGGTATAGATAACTATTTATTACTACGAGATATTGAATCAGAAGGAAAGGCTGAAAAAGGGAGGGTTGTTGGCTTGTTGCTTGGCTTGGAGGTTTATTCCATCAGTGAATTTTTTTTTTCCTATATTTTTTTCGGTTTTTTATTGTTATCCTTATGCGGGTCCCGGTTAACACGTGATGGAGATGGAGTGGGTGTCAGCGACCATGTGAGTGGTTCATTCGTGTCAAAAGTCAATAAATGATGGTAGTCAAAGCAACGTGGCGAGAATCCGTTGAATTCATCTTTCGTGGATGCTTCCCGCACGTGCTCGCACCTTATTTATCATACTTTAGGCTAACGTGATAGCACGTGCCGCTTCGAGTGGAGTTTCCAAGTCCACTTCCTACAGCCTTCCCCTATCTCGTGACAAGTCACGTGGAACGGCTTTTAAGTTGTTTTATTTGAAAATACCAAACTAGCCCCATCTTTTTGCCCTTCTGGCCATAAAAAAGGACCCCATTTCCGTAATTCAAATTTTCCCCTTTTTGCGAAATCCAAGTGAGGGCCCACACACATTTGTCAACTATAAGCAGAATTATAATTTCAAAATATAATTACGGGTAAACTTGAACTGAATTATATTTTTAACGCTGCGTTTGGTCCGGCTTATATAAGTACTTATTGTAGCTTATAGATTATATAAGCACTTTTTTAAAGTTAAATATGTGTTTGATAGCACTTATGGATAAGTGCTTACCCATAAACACTAGAGGAAGGCTACCCATAAGGAGCTTCTCCAAGCTCTTATGCGTTAAAGCTATTTCACAATTTTAATAATATTTTTAAAATACCTATTTTACCCCTAAACTTTTATAAGTACTTAAATAAGTGTTATATTTAATTTTTATAATGCCTATTTTATCCCTAAACTTTAATAAGCACTTAAAATAAATATATTTACCAAAAGCTATTTTCTTCAAGGAAATAGTTTATTGTTGTTGTGTACAAATGCTTCAATTGAGGAACTTATCCAATGAGTGCTTATCCATAAGCTCCGGGCCAAATGCTGTCTAAGCATCAAAGTTGTATTCAAACGGTCTTTTGAGTCAAAAAGAGTAGAATCCATTCAATTCCTATTTTACCTATTTAACAATCAAAGCATAATGAGTTTTGTTCTGTTCCTCATTTTGGGGCCAAAAATCT
Source organism: Pachysandra terminalis (assembly GCA_031762675.1). Lineage (NCBI taxonomy): Eukaryota > Viridiplantae > Streptophyta > Magnoliopsida > Buxales > Buxaceae > Pachysandra > Pachysandra terminalis. The sequence continues at coordinate 11,362 of JAUPMG010094354.1, forward strand.
AATATGATGTGAGACACGATTATTATAGTGTTAGATGATCGTTTAATGCACAATTCGTGCTTTTGCCTAGTAGGTGCCTGCGCCTTGCTGTGGGCCGTGAACCCAAAGCACGGTGCAACCCGATAATCTTATCGGGGTGTATTGTATATGGGTCGTGCCCAATTTGTATCGGAGTAAGCCTACACATGCGACTCGGCCCGTTTGTACAGGGTTTGAGACTTGTGAGTTCGTGGTGGGTATCCAAGAGCCTGTTTGCATGACTTTTGTGACCATGGTTTTAAGGATCGGATCGGTTGATTCGGAGGACTGGTCCGATCTCAAGCCATGATACAAACTATTGTATCAAGTGGCTTTGAATCGAACTGATCAAACTAATTCCGATACAGATTGTCCGATCCGATCGAATCCAATTTTTTTTTCAATTGGCAATGGATCGGACATATCCTAGCTATACCGATCTGGACAGATCCATTTTTTTTTCTTCCTATTTTCTTTTTTTAAGGACAATCCAAAACTTGGGTCGAATAAGGATTGGTCCATCCAATCCAAGATCCCAAGAATAAAAACCTTGTTGGTGACAAGTGGCATGGAAGTGATACATTGTGGTCAAAGAAGTCACCTATGTCGCCAAATCCACTGGCTTATTTCGATCGGATTTACAAGAACAAGTCATGGGATATACACCCAATCGTTTAAATGCGAATAGGCTGGGCTGGGCCGGGTTCTAATTAGTTCATGTTCGACTCAACTTAAAATCCAATGACCCAAATGAAGCCCGGTCCAAACTGAATCCAAGCCAAATGAGCTCAAATGTAGGTCAATTTCAATTTACTGTGTTCAGATTGGATTCATGCTGGCCCAAAATTAAATGAAGGTAAAAGTATACGTTGCAGTAAAGGTTGATCTTAAAATACATGTTATTATTAATATTATAATACATAGAAAATATGATCTTTAACATTTCAGTAATTACTATATTAAAAAATATGAAACATAATAAAATTTATGATATTATATTATCTTATTATTTAAATTTATATTAACACATGGCAACTTAGGGTATGGCAAGTTAGTTATATAATTTTTAATAATATTTATTATATTATTAATTA
>JAUPMG010094385.1:0-12470 GCA_031762675.1 Pachysandra terminalis
ACCCATCTTCGGTTGGCACGGACTGTCTACCTACACTAACTAATCTACTTGTTGTACAACCCGTCTTCCCTAGGCATGGCCTATGAAATCCATCATACTCATCATGTCATTATGTACTATTGCATAATTAATATTCCTATAATCACAGAAAATAGGAACACTTTGGGTTCAATCCTAACAAAACTAATGGCCAATCATTCTATTGGGCTTGATTATTAAACATTACAATCCGATTTCTATAAATCCTCATAATTATGCAATCAATAACAGGGAATTAAAGAACCTAAAAATAATATGAAATTAAACCATAATAAAGAAGGTTAGAGTTTACATCAAAACTTCCCAGGAACTTAGCTGTTAATAATGCTTCATCTTCAACTTGCTATGAATCCCTAAGAAAAAGAATTAATCTATCCTATGGCTAATGCCTCCCTTTAAAACGAAATTAGAAGTCCCTATATTTAGATAAAGTAATCCCAAAAGGATTGGAACTCTAATCCCACAATATCTCAAAGAAAACTCTAATTTCGGCTTTATTTTCGGACTGCCCATAACAGCCACCTTGCGACTCGATTTTGACCCATCAAAAATTATAATTGGAATGTGTCTATTAGAGACAAAGTTGTAGAGCGTCGCTTTATCTTTCCAACGGGACCAACATCACCGCAATAGAACTTCAATTGAGGGAGGTAAGGCCAAAATACGAAAACTGCTATGTTCTGTAACTGTAATTCCGCTCGATCGCTATGTCGTTCGATCGACAATGTAAATCGATCACAAATGGAGATCAATCGACAATGTATTTCTAGGCTTTGTTTTGGGCTGATTCTGAGCTTGTTCTTTTGGGCTTTGCTTGGGCTTCCACCTTTGCTTCACTTGGGATTCTCTTTGGCATATTTTGAAGCTTGACTTGCTTCTCATCTTCACCATTGGCCCTTGTTTCCTTTTAAGTTCAATTAGGCTTGTTTTAAGCCTGTTTTCTTAATTCTTCACCAAACCTGAAAATAAACATAAAAGCATCAATTCTCTCAATTAAACTTGGCAAGAAAGATTAATAAACATGAATAACTAGGTTAAAATGGTAAATGCTAGGCACTTATCATGTCCCATCAGAGGTGGGCGCCCTCGAGTATGACTTAAGAAGTATTTCTGCATCGGCATCCTGCAGTAACGGGGTATCGCATCTCGTTGCGGAGTACCTGTTGATATCAGCATCATTGTATATTTATTGTAGTGTTGATCAACCTGTGATTTATGTAACAAAGGTTCATCACGGTAGCGCACTCCCTTCTCGCTATATCTTTGTCTTGGTCGTATATTTCTTGAACTGGTTCCTCGAACCGACCGGGGTTCTTCCTTAGGAAGTTCCCGAGGGTTATACCCATGAGTATCAGTGAGGATCTTGCTATGTGTCGGTCATAGTCCTGACACGTGGCGGTCTGTTATTGGGCTATCTGCCCTTACTTAATCATTTTAATTAATCTTTAACTAATTATTTCCATTTAATCACCAGAAATTACCAATTAACCCCCATCCAACCCTCTTTAGTTAGTTTCATTATTTAACTCTATCAAATAATCACGCCATTAATTATTATTATATTTTTCTAGGATCCGAGTCTCTACACGTTCCATGGTTGGGAACCCGAAGGTCACACCTCGTGATCCATGCCTCCCACCTAGGGATTCGGGATCCGGGGCGTGACAGACTCTCTAACTTCTTCTCTTTTTCTCTCATTTCTCTTTCTTAGACTCTTTAACTGATTCACTCGTATGAGAGGTTAGAGAAATAGGGAGCTATTCCCCCATTCACTCCCAACTCATGCACGTTCAAGACACCTCATCCTTGACTCTTCCAACGCACAGTTTTGCGTTTGAATTTGAGTGCAAAGTCTGTAAATTACTAAATTTTTCCCAAACCAATAACTATTTACACTTAGACCCCCAAATTTAAATGTTATGTTACAGAAACTCCCCTAAGTCTAATTAATTCATAAAACTATGTAAACATATGGCAATTAATTATTCAAATAATTTAATAAATAAAAGGAAACATTCTCTTATTGGATTTAGGTCATTACATGAACATGATTATAGATGTAATGATGTATGAGTGAGAACATTGACATGACTTGAGATAAACTATGTGTCACATCCCAAACTTAAAGGAAACTCATGTGGGAATCCCTTAGGTTCAAAACGTGACTCTCACCCCAATTTACTTTGGGAGTGGAAATAATATAGGGCCAAACCTCAGAAAATAATATTAAAACTTCTAAAGTAATCTTTACAAAAAATAATCAAGTAAAAACTAGGTCTATTACATCCAAAACAATTAATAAATCACAGCGAAAAACAAATAAGAAAATACCCTATTCCCATACCTCAAATCAAATCCCTATTAACTATCCTATCTAATAATTAAATACATAAATCTGAATAAATAAACCCTAGTATATATTCTACCAACAATAAGCAAACCAATTGTCTCCATCTTGATCACCATGGTCTTGCCGTCCACTAACTAAAGATCCTGAAATTGTTATGCTTAAAGGCGTCAGCTACACTTAGCTCAGTAAATAAGTCAATTAAACCGTATTTTAGATTGGAATAGGGTCTAAGCCACTCTCCAATGATAATCCATAGACTAAATAATAATAGATATGATAAACATGATTAATATGCAATGTGTAGTAAATATGATGCAATGTCCAGATTATTAATGAATGCAATGCATGCTAATGCAACAATGAATGGGTAATCACCAAGTGTAATTCATGCAAAAACATATGTTCTGCAATTCTGCATGTTGTTCAGAATTCGGGTAATGTATGCCCACACTAGACCAATCAATTACTGAGCAAAATGTATTAGCGAACCATCCCCCTCATATAGGGCCACTCTCAATATGATATTCTATGTGTGCATCATAGTTTTAAGGGGCTTCGACCAAAAGGGCACAATTCCCCACTTATTTTCGATCACGGGTAATAACCAAGGCATCAAAAAATATGAACTAACCTCAATGAGTCATACACTAACCAAATGCCAACAAAATTTCACTCGGCATATCTAGATGAAAATAATGTGGTATATTGGGATCACCACCCTCACCATGAATAAATTGGTCTATTTGGATGATCAGTCCCTAAACACATGCAAATCAGTCCATCCGGGACTTCCTCACCATATCATGATGTCCAAATCATAATAACACTCAGTTAGATCAGAATCTTCAACTGATGTGAAGATCTGAAGGTAAAGTCAAGCATATGACCAACAATATGGTCCTTAATCCAATTAGTCTTATGATGTGCAAGTGTAGTGTAAGTGCACATTAACTAAACATTCAATAAGTGTACAATGGTGAAATAAGTCCTAAATAGTCAATATGAATGTATAAGGCATGGTATATGCTTCATGGTATTCAAATCAAGTTAAATTATGTATAATGTATGATCAAATATATATAATTACTAATCAATTAAATCAACCATCAATTCAGGTCACAAATCATGATAATCAATATAAAATTATTGATAAATGATCAGGAATCCAATACATAGCATAAAACTCATCAATCAAACAAATATGGGTTGTCCGGCAGGCTAACCGACACACCAGTTGGCCACCGGCAGCCTAGGCAGGGGCATACATGCAAGGTACAAAGTTATATGGCTGACCGGCAGGCTAAACGACACACCGTTTGGCCATCGGCAGCCTAGGAAGAAGGTTAAAATCACACAGACAGACACTTATAGCCACCGGTAGGCTAACCGGCAAACTGGTTGGCCACCGGCAGGCTAAATAGTACCTCACAAAACATATGGGAGATCCGGCTGGCTAACCGGTACACCGGTTGGTTCACCGGATGCCCCGTGGGTGAACCAGTAGGCTAAGCGGCACACTGGTAGCCTGCCAGTTTGCCCAGAAATAGCAAAACATCACGAATTTAATTTACATAGTTATTTTTTATGAGAATTTCCTTCTAACACTCATATTAAAATCACATTCCGACCAAAACCAATCAATAATATTAAACAAATAATCAACTTACCTTTACTTGGATGATCATGCATCAAAAGTTTAATATTTTAATAAAGCGACTTGTTCTTAGATTTGAATTAGCGTGCTATGTCATATTCACTGAATATGCATGGCATCTCACCTAGATCCAAATCCAAAATAAAGAGTAATTGAATTACTTACCTTGGTTGCTCGTTTGAATTCTTCTTCTTCTTATCAGTTCAAGTTATGATCTTTCTTCTTCTTCGTTAGCTCCTAGCTCCAACTCCAACAGTCTGATCTCTCTCTCTCTCTCTCTCTCTCTCTCTCTCACTTTCTCTTAGAATATGATCCACAAGTCCCTACTAGGGTTTATATAGTGTTCCTATAGGTTCCTAGTTGGTTTATGAGTTGTTATCTCAGTTGGATTATGTTTAGTTAATAGCCTTTCGATTAGATTAGTTTAATTACATCCTTTAGATTAAAGTGTCCTAGTTGTAGTTGGATTTAATCATTGCTTTTATCTTACTTTAATCCTATTCAGATTTAATGTCTTTTCCTTTTAATCCTAACCATTAGATTAATCTAAATGTTCCTATGAAATCCTAACTATTAATTATTATTTAGTTTCTTATTAGTTCTTAATTCTCTAATTAATCCAATCCGTTAATATAATTTAATTAATTTATCACCCTTAGATCCAAGTTAATAATTATCTACTTTTAATTACTAATTCCTATCCTAATTAGAGTTTGTATTATCCTTATTAGTGTCCTAATCTTACTTGAATTAGTCTTTAATTATCTCATTTAATGTGGAATCCTAATATAACTAATATACTTCATTTTTAAGCTGTTTGAGACTCCTAATCAAATTCTAACTTAAGTTTTATAGAAGGCTTTTATTAAAAACGAAATTAATATGTTTTAAGTTTAATTTGTTGGTTTGGGCCTTAATCCCATTAAGCTAATTAATTAATTAAGGTCTATTCTTAATCACTTAAGCCCAATTAAAGTTTATAAGCCAAATTCCTTTTAATTAAGCCCAACACTTAATTAATTAAGCCTTAAACAATTTAATATTTTTTTATGTGTTTTTATACAAAGTCTTCATACAATAATATATATTAATGTAAGTATATAATTATTATATAAGTTTTTTAATAAATATAGTTTATCCTATTAAATTACTATTTTATCCTTATATAAAATAGAATTTCTATTTCGATGTTTCGTGTTGTTACATTATAATTGTGGTATTATGTTGAAATAGTGATAATGAGTAAATGAGTAGAATGACACGATAATATCTTGATTTCTTAACGATATTGATTACATGACTAAGATCTGAAGTGTTGAAATGAATTGCATGAACTAACATGACTTATCATATGATTATGAAAATAAATGTTGTAGTTGCTTTGGATTTTTCCTATTGAGCCTCCAAGCTCACCCCTATGTGAAACAGGTGGACCCCTAGATAGGTGACAGAATCCCAGGACTGGAGACACTAGCAGACTGTGAATAAGACCATGGGAACTATAAGGATTAGGAGTTGTTGTTGAACTTTTATAGATTTTATTAGTTCTATTTTGACCCCTAGTGGGTAGTAATAATGTAATCATTACTTTGATTGGACTTAGTTTGTGATTATTGAATTATGGTTAAAGGTTTGTTTCAATTTTATGAGACTTCTGCTGATTTTAGATTGCTCTGTTGAACCACGGGTTGATTTATTTGGTTTGGCCGCATCCATGGTTTGGATCCAAAGGTCATTCCCTTGGATATCCTTGAGATTACATATCTTGGATTCGGGGCGTGACAGCAGCAAAACCCTTAGATGTGTCCCGTGATCGAAAATATTGGTTCGGGGATTGTGCCCAATGGGTTGTAATCCCCTAAAACTATAGTACGTACTTAGAATATCTTAGCTTTGTTAATGGCCCTGTATGGGGGGGAGATGGTTCAAGAAGACATCTTGTGGCAAAGTAAGGTTGATCATGAGTGGACATACACTCTACGAATGCTAAATAGCACGCATATCATTTTCTTGTGTATGAACTTGTGTGTGAGGAACTTGACTTGCATGTTATCATTGAGCATCCTGCATCACATAGTTGATAGTTGAGAGGAATTGCATGCATTGTGACTGACCCTGTGAACTTGGGAGAGAACTGCATTATGTGGTATGTACTTATGTATTGCATATATATGTGAGACATTCTTCATTATTGCTTCATTTGTTATATGATATTTACTTATTTTCTTGTAAAATGTGTTTATGAGTAAATACACTGACTTTAAAAGGCTTACTTATCTGAGCTTTCAGTTTACATATGTTGTTTACTATTTCAGATCCTAGATAATCAATCAGAGAGTTCAACTGGTGGTGGATAGTTGGGTAAATGTCTACGTGTTCTTTATTGTAATTAATTGAACTCATATAACTAAATTAGTCTAATGTAAAGTTTATTATTATTTATTAGTACTATTATGGATTATTCTTATGTTCTATATTGCTTAGCCACCTCTAGAGATAGGGGTGAGAGTTACATGAACCTTTCTAAGGATTTCTAAGGGCATTACTTAGATTGGGATGTGACACTCACCCTACTATAGCACAATTATGGAAACGACTACTAAGCTTATCCCCTTGTTGTGCTTGTTGCGATAAACAATAAAAAGATCTAAACCATGTTTTATTTCAGTGTGATTATACCTAAGTAATCTGGTTTGGGGAGGATCTTTACAATAGGATTTCTGAGATTGCCACTCCCCGAATCCCGTAGCACAAATACCTATGCGGGTGGCACAGATCACGAGGTGAGACCTTCAGGTTCCAACCATGGAACTCAAATCACCATAATACTAAAAGTAATAATAACTACTCTTATTTAACCATCAAAGTGCGGAAGCAAAAAGAAATAGAAATATAAATTAAATCCATGGCTTCAGAAGAACCAGAATCACAACATAACAAAGAAATCCAAATAAAGGACTCAATCCTATTACATCCCAATCATCCATGAAACATTAACGTATTGTTCATAACATGAATAAATGAATTGTAGCGACTAGCCCAAGTCCACCCACATCACATCTCAATCTGTAACATGAAAAGTTGTGTGAGCTTCGAATGCCCAACAAGAATCAATTATTTCACCTTTCCTCACGGAATATTATAAACCAAAAACACAAATACAGCATTATCATGTTATAGTTAAAAGAAAGACATACGATCAAAAACATCACCTCATGAACCGAGTCTTGGCAATTAATTATCCACATTAGTACATGAACTTGACAGACAACGAGAATAAATGAAGTATATTATAATAAATGCAGAAAACCTGATGAATGATGAATGTATGTATGCTATGACGATTAAAACATAATCAATGCATCACACGATTACAAATGCAAATGAATGCGAATTCCGGTGATCAGCTGGTTTTCTAAGTAACTAATACTTGGTATACAAGCTCACTCTCATCACATCTCGTACCCTCACCTCCCACATGTACATCGTGATTTTGTAGGATTTGCAACCTATTAGGCTCAATTCCCGTAGCTATTACTCGACTGCTTCTAGGGGTTATTCCCAAGGAGTCCACATTAAGAGGATCCCTTACAATTTAGTTGTTTGTTCCCAAGGAGTTCGCATAGGAATCGTCCTTTAAAGACAGAAATGAATACCATAACATAGAATTCAAACCTCTATCCGTCGTTGCCCGGTTGACCGGCCGAGCTATTCAGTTCAAATCACTATTCGTCGCTGCCTGGTTAACCGGACGAGCTATTCAATTCAAACCCCTATCCGTCGCTGCCCAGTTGATCGGCCGAGCTATTCAGTTCAAACCACTATTCGTCGCTACCTGGTTAACCGGACGAGCTATTCAATTCAAACCTCTATCTGTCGCTGCCCAGTTGATCGAATGAGCTATTCTTCCCACATATCAGTAGGATTTCTGGTGATAACACCCTTCCGAAGCTATCTATGCGCCCATACACACGAATAGTCCGTTGGATGCCATCACATGTATCATTTCCACCAATCAGTAGGATTTCCAGTAATAACACCCTTTAGAAACTATCTGTGCGCCATACACACGAATAATCCACCAGATGCCATCACGGGTATCCTTTCCACATGTAATACCATATTACAATCATAACCAACATAACACATCCATTTAGTACCAAGGTCATGCATAGAAATCATCAATTTAGGATTCCGATGATAATTCCCATCAGAAACTATCCACGTGTCCATACACGTGGATAATTTGCCGGAAGCCATCTGAAGTATCCTATCCAGTGTACATATACATAATAGATCATAAGTATTAAAAATAATTAAACCACACTACAAGCAACTCAAAATACTCATTTCAAGGTGTCTATAAAGTTTTGAACCCATTGAAGCTTGGTAAGTAGCTCGGTAGCACTGAGGTACTTACCAAAGGCCATTTCTCCAGCTTTGACACCTCTTCAGTGTTTAAATCATAATTATTTTTATACTTATCGGATTTACTTCAAACGCATACCATTGTGTTCCTAACAAATAGAGGAATAATAAAACAAATACAAATAAAATATTCTATTCCCGTCGACAGCACGGCCGGTGCGCCGGAGCCTACCGATGGCCATTTTTCAGTGTATTTTTTAGTCCCTGTCGACAGCATGGACATTGTACCGGTGCCTGCCGACGGGTCACTTTTCTGTGCATTTTTGTCCCTGTCGGTAACATAGCCAGTGTGCTAGTGCCTGCCAACGGGTCGCGGGAGCTAAGTCCCAGATTTGTCCTGGAAGCCCCAAACTTGAAACACTTCAATCCGGTTCAATCCGAAATCATGTAAAATAATTATAAACTATTGAAAATCATTATTAGATCAAATTAAACATGTTAAATCTTCATTTAACCAATCAAAGGAGTAAATCATACATTTAACATCGCATATAATTTCTATCATCTAATCTCATAAGAATCGATCCGGAATCATGTAAGAACTAGAATAGTCATCATTCAAGTCACATTCGAATAAAACACAACTCAATAAGCTATTAATCATCAAACACAAACAATGAAATCATGCTTTCGAAAATCATATACACGAGTGATAAATTCACACATTCAAATCAGAAGACAATTACAATATTCCTTGAAAACTATACAGAAAGTGATACTTACTTCCTCGTGTGCTTAGGTTCGGATTTGAAATCTATCTTCTTCCTTTCTCTTCGTCCCTTCTTCCCTCCAATGCAAGTGACGGATAGGGTTTTTCCTTTCTCTTCGTATTCTCTCAATCTCTCACACAAATTCTCTTAGTAGAATTTGGTCATATATATGGAAAGGGTGTGGGGGGAGATAAGGTAATTTCCCTTCTTCCTCTCCCATGACCAACCCACGTCCTCACACGCATCTTTGCATTATAATTTTTGAATGTAAATTTATAAATTACAAGGAGTACTTAGCCTGAAATCTTATTACACAATAGACCCCCAAAACACATACTTATGTTCTAAAACAACCCTATGCTCTAATTAACTTCTAATTTAGCATAATTAACTTTATGAAAAATACCCAATGATCATGATTCTTTCTATTGTCAACTAACACAAGTTTCTATATTCATTAAAGGTATAATACATCTAAATTAAGTTTGGATTTCATTTGCTCTTATAATATTTTGTTTAATCAATCTCAAATTAATTATGATAATTATTTTCAGGTTAGGATCACTACAGAGATGAGTATGGAAACAAAATCGTCACTACAGAGATGAGTATGGAAACAAAATAGTCATGGTTAATAACTCTAGAAATTTTGGGGAGTAAGAAAAGTGCACAACAAATGATCTTATGCAAGATAGCATTAATCATGTGGAAAAATTGGAAGAATCAAAATCAACGATTGTTTAATTCCAGACAGAATCAACCATATGATGTAATAAGAGAAATTCAAGAGAATTGGGCTGATTGGTCTAGATCTCCATTAACAAAACTTATAAACAGAAAGAGACCCAACTAGAAAGATTCCCTTCCACTTTGGTCAAATCTCTTCCTACCTATCCTGATTTTATCGTTATAAAAACTGATGGTGCTTATGAGATTTCACATGTTGCATATTTTTTTATTTGCTGGTCTAACCAAGGTTTTATTTTGGTAGTCCAAGGAGAATCGTTTGATGGGGTCTTAACCAAGAAGCTGAAGTTATGGCAACAAAGGAAGCCTTGCAGTTTACCCAGCACAAGGGATGGAAAAAGATTTGATTGATTGCAGATAATAGTAATATCATTTCGTTTTGAACAATAGGGGAGATAAAACAGAATGGTAAATAGCTGCTTATATATATGAGATAAGGGCGTTAATGAAATCTTTCGACCAACTTCATTTTGAATATGATCACAAAGAGACTAAAAGAAGGGCTGATTCTTTGGCTGCTTTTGGTAAAGCTAATTGTTGTGTTGTTTATTAGGTTGAAAGATTCCCTGCTTGGTTAGTATATACTCTTTAGATGTAAACTCCTTTGTAACTACTGTTGAAATATGAATGAATGGATGTTATCTTGCCTATTACAAAATAATAATAATAACAAATAAAAAAGAAAAAGTAAAAATATTTTTTGTTGCTCAACACCCAATTTGAGTTGGTTACAATTTGCAGTATTGAACATTTGAACCAGTATATAACCCTTGTTTGTCATTTCTTACAGGTCAAATCACTTCTAGGTTATCCTGATTTTCTCTTTATAAAATCTGATGGTGCTTATGATATTTCACTTGCTGCATATGCTTTTATTTGCTGGTCTAACTGAGGTTCTATTTTGGCAGTCTAAGAAGAATCATTTGGAGTCTTAGCCGAAGAAACTGAAGTTAGGGCAATAAAGGAAACCTTGCTGTTTTCCCAACACCAGGGATTGAAAAAGATCTTGTTAATTACAGATAATAGTAATATCATATCTTTTTGAACAATTGGGGAGAAAAAATAGAATGGAAAATAGCTGATTTTATGTATATATATATATATATGAGATAAGGGTGTTAATGAATCTTTTGACCAACTTCATTTTGAATATGATCACAACGAGACAATAGAATTGCTGATTCTCTAGCTGCTTTTTGTAAATCTAATTGTTGTATTGTCTTTTGGGTTGAAAGATTCCCTACTTTGTTAGTAGATACTCGTCAGATGTAAACTCTTTTGTAACTACAGTGAATGTTATTTTGCCTATTATAATAATAATAATAATAATAATAAATAAGTAAATAAAAAAGAAAAAGCATAAATATATTTTGTTGCTCAACACCCAATTTGAGTTGGTTATAATTTGCAGTTACGAGCATTTGAACCAACATCCTTGTTTTCCATTTCTTACAGGTCAAATCTCTTCTAAGCTATCCTGATTTTATCTTTATAAAAACTAATGGCGCTTACGAGATTTCACATGCTGCATATGCTTTTATTTGCTAGTCTAACCAAGGTTCTATTTTGGAGGCCCAAGGAGAATCGTTTGATGGAGTCCTAGCCGGCGAAGCTAAAGTTAAAAGCAATAAAGGAACCTTGCAGTTTGCCCAGCACAAGGGGTGGAAAATGATCTTTTTGATTGCACAAAATAGTAATATCATATCTTTTTTGACCAACTTCATTTTGAATATGATCACAAGGAAACAAATAGAATGGCTGATTCTCTAGCTGCTTTTTGTAAAGGTAATTGTTGTGTTGCTTTCTGGTTGAAATATGTAATGATATGAATTATTTAATTTAATTTCTACTATATTTTTTTATTATTATTTAATTATTTTTGAATTAAATATTAATTAAATTCCTAGTGGCATAATCGTAATTGTGAGCTAAATTTAATTGGTAATTCATCAGCATAGTTATGGGCAATGACGTAATAATGCAACATGGGTAATTTATGAGTAATTAATTAATTATCGGGTTAATTTGTGAATAAATTTTAAATGGGGTAATTGATGCAAATTCATGTAAATCTGGAACTGTTCAACGCACAGTTCGTGCGTTGATCAATTCCGTGCCTATCATTGGGTGTGAGGTGGCCAGACCGTGGGAGTGAGGGAGAGGAAGTAGGGAGAGGCCTCTTCCCTTAACCTCTTCACACCCAATTCGTGAATTCAAATCAGAAATCAAGAGAGCACCCTGTAAGAAAGAGAGAAAGAGAACTGAGAGAGAGAAGTCTGTAAAACCAAGTAAAACTGAACCTTAACTTTGCTGTGTTCAGCAAGGGAGGAAGAAGAAGGAAGAAGGAAGGAATAGCGCCCCATTTCGATCTTCAATCCGTACGAGGTTAAGAGGTAAGTACCATTGTTGTTTGAGTTCGTTCATTGCTTCAAACTGAGAGTATTTTGAATGTATGCTATTAATAGATGTTAGAATTTCAGAAATATATGTAACTTACAAAGCTTGATCGATTAATGCATGTATGATTTAAATCATTGATAAT
>JAUPMG010094396.1:0-26353 GCA_031762675.1 Pachysandra terminalis
CGAAATTTCGCCGGCATGCCGGCGAAATTTAAAACCATGCCAGCAATTGCGTGGACCGTATGGGTTGAGAGAAATCAGAGGATCTTCAAAGAGCAGGAAAAGGATACACATAAGCTAATTGAAAATACCTTAGCATTACTATTTTTTCGGACATCTAACTATACAGAATTTAGGGGTATTAACTATTCTGAGTTTGATTGTAAATGGGGCATGAAATGGGATACACATAGCTATACTTATTAACACTTGTCTAGGAAAGGTAACCTGTATACATATACTCTTTCTGTAAAGATTTAGGCCTTAGGGTCATATTAATATAAAGTTATACTTACTGATAAAATAAAATTTATATCACCAAACCCCAGCTAATTTGTTACTGAACTGCATCAGTTTCTGTTTTAGATACCATCTAATACCCATATCATTCTCTAAAACCTAAAAGTAGTCAAGAAATATACATATTTACTGGATTATTACAGCATTACAATTTGTTAGTTTTCTAAAAAGCATGCTCGGTCCTGAATTCCCAATACCAGTTATAAAGTAAGAGAAGAGATGCCCTCAAAATCAAGTAAGCCAGGTCACCGAATTTTCTATAAGTTGGATGTAATTTCAACATATTTTTCATTTTGTGAATATGTAAGTGAAATATATGAAAATCAAAAGCACACCATTTAACAGAAGCCTAATCAAGAAAAGTTCACATGTTGAACCTATTGAAAGTTCCACGAGGATAAATAAGAACAAAACCCATACTTTTCCTGGACAGGTAATTCCGGCCGACGTTTTACATCACGTAACCCTCCCCTACACAAAAAGGAAACCAGTCAAATTTAAAGAACTGAATGTTGGCTCAAGTATGGTATACCTCTTTTCTTTTTCTTTCTTTCTTTTTTCTTCTTTTTTTTTCTTTTTCTTTACCCTACTCAATCTCCCGTAAATACTAGCCACAGAAGAACAACATGAACTCCAAAATGTGAATGTTTGTCTATCTACAAAATGCACAACAAAACTTAGGAAAATATTTACTTAGATTGTACTCTTGCTGGAGTAGCATGCAAAATGGCACTAAGAAGTCCAAGAATAGTCTGTGTTTTTCCGGTTCCTGGGGGACCCTAGAAAGAAGCATGAGGTCAGGTACCATGAATTTTGCACAGAACAAATCAATTAGAATTACAGAAAAATAACTAATTGTAATAAAAGCGGTTACAAAATAGTATATTGGCAAAGGAAAAGCCTCATAGCTTGATGTCAACATCACTTTTCATAAAGGTAATACCTCAACAAAGAACACAAGGGGAAAAGAATATATATTGAACGAAGGTGTATTTAGAGATCCTATGTATTGAACACTTTCCCAAGCTTCGTTTTATGTCATCAATAAAGGTTTTAACATTTTACTATTACTGGTACATGAATAGGAAAGGAAAAAAGGGGAAAAAGATAAAGTAATACAAACAACAATCAGGATGTCACAGTTGATGAATGGTTATGCCATCTACAGTTCCACACCTTGAGAAGTGAGTGTTGTTTCTCTGTTACTATTACTTTTATTTTTTAATCAGTAAATGGGTGAATTTATTTATACAGATGAGCTATTAAAGGCACACCTAGTGCACAAAAAAATTGTACATGCAGGTTAACCCAGTACAAACAGACAAAAACTAAAAGTAGCTGCATTTTACACCATGAAGGAGCTGTAATAGTTATATTTACTTGTATAAGATATGAATGACATAATTATAATACTGGTGATAATTTGTAAATAATAAGTAAAAATGTGAGAACTTATTAATCAACATTAATTAACCAAATATCATTGTGTACTAATTAATTATATAAGTATAAAATCCTGCGTCTATGGCTCGAGAACCCATATAAGGATCTTTGTCTAGATTTTGACACATGTTACTATAATATAGGTTTAGGATCCAAAAACTTACGGGCCCCATTAAAGAGATCAAACCAAAACGTAGCTTGATCTACTACCTCAGTATCTCCAGGCATTTACTTCATCACATCTGTTTGGATGGCAGATAAAAACGACAGAAAAGTTTGTGAATGTTCAGAAGAAGGCTATTCAAATCAGATGGTCAAAAATAACCCCATCTTGGTAAATTTTGTATAGGGACTCTCTTAAGTGGCACATTCAATGGTGGGTTCTGATCCATCATGTGCCTGGAACATGCCAAGTTATTTCAGCTTAAAAACCCTAATATGGGTTCCAAAGCCCCAGATCTAGCTCTTTTCGTAAGTAAATATAAGTGACATAGCATTCAATAGTCCCTAAACTACCATTTGTGTAGCAATACCTAGTTTATATTAGGCAACTAGTGTAGAAATATTCAAAACAGTGTTATTCAACAAGTGGACACAAGTGTAAGACTTATGTCACCAAATATATGTTTATTTATATATATATATATATATATATATATGTGTGTGTGTGTGTGTGTGTGTGTGTGTGTGTGTGTGCAATAAAAAATAAAAAATCAGTCTTATTGAATGATTCTAACCATCAAATAAATAGACATTTCATGAGGACTATTCATCATGTGTTTTTAGTCATCTCAGAATATCTAATAGTTCTTGAGTTTATCTTTATAAAACTTGGGTAACCTTTTGCTTCGATAATCTCATAGGTGCAGCCTAGAAAATGAAAGGTTTAAATTGATAATTCACGTATACGAGCTAGTACTACCAGAATTATGGAAGTACACAGACTACCTAATGCATGCCCAATACAAATTATTTAGCGGGATAAAATAATGAGTCTTGCTGCTAGAATAAAAGGAGTCGTTGAAATCAAAGGAACATCCAATCAAATGGAAAGGGAAACAACAGGCAACTGGCCCTATTTCCCAAGTCCTTAGCGTGTAAAAAACTAAAACATCAAAGTCAACAAAATGCTTTATGCCAATCTATCAAAAATCAAATCTTCAATCGGATTGTGTACTCAAATTATTTTTGACAGGCTTCATCCAGGTCTTTTTAGTTATCCTCTAGTCCTTTTAAATTCTTCACCATGCACCCTCCCGCACCTTCTCATAGACACCTCCCTATGTCTCCGTTTTACATGCCCAAACCATCTTCACCTACTTTATTTTCTCTCATATTAGGGCTAAACTTAGAACACTCACGGATACGTTCATTTCTTGCCGTATCCTTTCTAGTCTTACCGAAGATCAATCTCAGCATCCTCATCTCGACTATAATCTCTATGAATGTTCCTTCTTTGTTGCCCAACATTCTACTCCATACATCATAGCATCCATAAAATATGTGTCTTATAAACTTGCCACTTACGCTGAGTAGTACATGCCAGTCACAAAACACTCTCGAAGCACCTCTCCATTTAAGCCATCCAACTCATTCCATATGCCACATCCTCATCAATATCTCCCCCTTTGTGGATAATTGGACCAAGATAAAAAAGGAAGCGACTACTTTTGGAAATCTCCTGGTTTTCAATTCTTATCATTGCTCATCCATGCTGCGTATACCAAAGTTGCATTCCATATCTAAGTTTTAACATTACTTATTTAGAAACCTTTGGATTCCAAGGTGTCCCTCAATCATTCTAGTTTGAATTTACTCCCTCTCTAATTTGATCCACCAAAACCACATCATATACAAATAACATCACCAAAGAACATCTTCTTGAATATGAGCCGTCAATTTAAATTTAGTACAATTCAAAAAAGTGCACATAGGTTACAACTAACTCCATATGTAAATCTATTGTTACTTGAAACTCATTCGTCTCACTACCTTCTATCCTCAAACAAGTTAGCTCTTCCTCCAACATTTCCATAATGATATCAATTAATCTGCTTGGAACTCCTTTCCTACCCGAAGCCCATTCTAGGTACTCTTATCATATGCTTTTTCTTGATCATAAAAACCATATGAAGGTCCCTCCTCTTGTCTCTACACTTCTCCATTAATTATTTAAGTAAAACTATAGCTAAATGGTAAAGCTTGCTAGCATAAAGCCAAACTAATTCTCTAACACCCATGTTATTTTTCATAATTTTTGCCTCATCAATCTTTCCCATAATTTCATGGCGACTCATAGTCTTAGTTGCATGATAATTGGAACAAGTTTGGATGTTTCTTTCATTTTTATACACAAGTACTAAAATGCTTCTCCTCTAAACATTTGTTCTTAATATAAAAGAATTCTAAAAGTCCTGAAAAGATATAATAAAAGAACTGAACCGAAACGCTAGGAAACCCTTGTGCCAGTTAATGCTACAAAAACAGGTTTTTAATTTTTCACCTTATTAAAGTTTTTTTTTTTCTTCTTCCTTTGTCATGTCGAACTGAACTAGAATGAGGATTTGCAATTCATTCTTCTTGACTTGATTTGACCGGATGGAAACATCCGGTCAGTAAAATAAGAAATCAAATATTACTGATAACAAGTAGTGACATAATAAATCAAATATTTTCATCAGTAAAATAAGAAATCAAATATTACTGAACAAGGACTTGAAAGAGGCCCTGGTTAACTGGGGTTGGAATAAAAAGAACAGAAAGAGAAAAAGTGACCTTTTATGGAATTGTTGCCCAGCTGCCATTACTTGGTCAATTTGGAGTGAAAGAAACAGCAAGATTTTTGAAGGCAAGGAGAATTCTGTTTAGAATGTGGTGGAGAAGGCTGTATCACTTCTATTTTTCTGGGTCTCAATTCATGTGGAGTTTGTAGGAATTCGATTTGAAGAGTTTAATTGCAGATGGGGATTATTTTGGGATTAGTTAGGATACTGCATGATAGGGATAGTTTATACGATTGTATATTTGTACAGATAACATATATGATTATTAATATAAGTCTTTTTTTTACCGATCAAAAAAAAAGAAATTATAATATAAAGAAGCAAAAGGGGCAGAATCATATGCACGTGAACTATAAACGGCGAGGCAGATGCTAGCTCACAAAAACCAGCTACTGCTACCCAAAGATAAGACTGTACAAAAATAAAGAAGCTGAATATGAGGAAAGGAGTAAATCCCAATTGCAAAACAAGACAAAAGGATCTAGTAGCCTCAAGGCCCTCAACACCTTATACAAAACCTCCTAATTATTAGGCTCCTTGTCTTCAAACAACCTTTAGTCAGTTCTTTCCAAACTGCTCATGAAACAGCAGGACTCTCTTAATGGCCTTCTTGATGTGAAATTTCATTCTCCAACCAGAAAGGCTTGAAAAGACCCCTAGACATAGACCAAGAACACAAAATTTGGACAATAAAGGAGACCAAATCTCTGTAAGAGAAATCGCAATGGAGGAGAAGATGATGCATCTTCTTTAGAGGGGACCTTCATCTTCCCTGTAAGAGTGAAGATAGGGAAGTCTGACATGGAGGAGGAAAGTCTGTGATAGGAGGATGTTACCAGATAAGACCATTAGAATTCCCTACCTACTATTTTATATACCCACTACAAAATTCCAGGGGCTAAGACGTAAATATCTAACAGCAACTCAGTAAAAGGATCAAACTCCCAATCATTCAATAGCCATGTAAGAACAAGAATCCACGACATTATATTGGCATCCCTAACCGGATAGTCTTGTACCATAGTCTCCTTGTTGGAAGCCAAATCAAACAGGGCTCAAAACTGGGTGCTTAAAGCTGATTCACCACACCATATGTCATGCCAGAAGTAAATGCTAGAACCATTAACCACTTTGAACTGAATAATTTTGGATAACTCTTCAAATAGTTTTGAAATAGTCTTCCAAAGACGCAGCATGGCTGTCATGCACCTGGTTGCTAATCCAATCCGAATAACTGACACCATACTTGAAATGATGATCCATCTCCACCAACTATTTCTTCTTCGTATCTCCAAAGCCATTGCTTTGCTCTAGAAGGAAATTATTGAAGGCAACCAAAAGTCTAATACCCAAACCACCCGAGATTCTATACACCTGCATACTTGGTCACATCAGAACAAATCATAATTAAATGCATCTCCCATGCCACAGCATAATATAGGGGGTAACTTACACTCATTAAGAGTTCACTTACGAATCTTGTTTATATCCTTTGAATCTACATTATGAATCTCATTTAGGTCCTTTGAATTTACTCACAGTTGAGCTGTTTATGTCCTTTGAATCTTTATCTATTTATTTATTTGATTTTTTTGGATACTTTATGCCCCTTGAATCTTCCCACATAGGTGATTTGAAAGCCAAACAAACTATATTAGTATCAAGTAAATACAAATTATATGGTCACATTAATAAATCACATAGAATAAATATAATATATATATATATATATATATGTATATACATACATATAAAAATAAACTATTGAAGCCCAATTACATTACATGATCAGCCAACAAAAAAATGCACATAGGCATGCGCCTTTTTCATCTTGGTGATTACTCCTATAAACCCAAGCAACAACGTAGCTCATACTTGCCTAGGCCAGTAATGCCTAGCCAATGGAAATCATCTATCTGCTTAGGGAAGTGCCTTTAGCAACATTGTTCCAAGGCGTATGGTCATGCCAACTAGAAATTTCATATATATATATTGACAACGGGTTTTATATATAAATGACGAGTTTGGACTAAATTTTGTACTTTAATGGCTACGTTCTCAATGAATGGCATTTCTGTTGGTTTTTCCATAACTCCAAGTGTCTTAGTAAATGGACTAGCTTTCTCTATATCTCTTCATCATCGTAGTGAAGGCACTAAATAAAATAATTTCAAAGTTGGAATGGTTGAATCACTGTGGGTGCTTTGTTTGTTAATGACCTCCACTTTCCTACTGACACTCAGTCATTTTCTGAAGCCAACAATTCCAGGTTATGGTTGTATAGGGATACTCTTTGTTGCCTTAAGAAGTCTCAAGCGTAAATATTATATATTAACAACAACAACAAAATGCCTTATTTATACCAACTAGTTGGGGTCGGCAACACAAAATTCTATTCGGCTAGCATGTCAAAACCATATCTTCAATTAGATTATGCGTATTAAATCATTTCAGATCAACTCCAGTGAGGTCCTTTTTGGTCTTCCTCACCCTCTTAGATCCTTCAATATGCACCCTATCGCACCTTCTCACATTCACCTCCCTGAATCTTCACTTTACATGCCCAAACCATCCTAACCTACTTTCCTTTATCTTATCTCCTGTTTGGGCAACTTCTAAACATTCTCAGTGTTTATTCCTTACCTTATCTTTCCTAATCTTCCCACACATCCATCTCAGCATCCTTAGCTCCGCAAAAATATGTTGCTTCTTTGTTGTCCAGCATTCTGCTCCATACATCAAAATATGAAGCCAGATAGTTGTATTATAAAATTTTCCTTGTAGCTTGAATAGAGCAGGTTAATCGCTTAACATTCTAAACACCTCCCACTAAAACGATCTATCTCTAATTCTATTGTCAACATCGTCATTAATATTCCTTTCCTTACATATAATTGATCCAAGATTATGAAAGTGATTGCTTTTACAAATCTTTAGGTTCTTAATTCTTACCATTGCTTCATCTCAGCTACCATTGTCCTAAACTTACATTCCATGTACTTAGTTTTAAATTGACTTACTGTTAAACCTTTTAATTCCAAGGTATCCCTCCATAATTCTATTTTGCATTTAATCCGTCTTTAGTTTGGTTCTTTCACCAAAAATTACATCATCTACAAATACAATACACCACAACACCAAAAATTACATTATCTACTTTGCATTTACTCCCACTACATCAAGGGTTGACTTTGATGTAGACCTATCATTACTAGAAACTCATTTGTCTCATTGCCCACTGCTCCAAAACTAGTTAATGTACCATGATACATGTCCTTAATAACCTCAATGTACATGATTGGCACTCCTTGCCAAAAATCCTCCAAATAAGTAAAAAGATAGCCTTAGCATAAAGAAAAATTAATTTTCTGACAGGTTATTCTTTTTAACATTTACTCCATCACTTTTTTTCATATTTTATGGTGCGACTCATAAGCTTGATTCACAAAAATTAGCACAATGATGGACATCTTATTCATTCTTATATATAGTACTATAGTTCTCCTACAAGAAATTGGCAATTTCCTAGTTCTCAAAACTCAAATCAAATAATTTGGCCAACCAAAATACACCAATCTCTCTCATGCATTTCCACATTTCAATTGGAATATCATCTGGCCCCAATGCCTTTCTTATTTTTCAACTTGGCTAAAGCTCCCTTCGCCTCATTAGCCCAAATCGTACGAACCTAACACTGTTCTTTTGACCACCGGATGTTTACATTATCAACTAAAGTAAAGCTATCTGTCCCTTTTCCATTTAATAACTTTTGAAAATCTCTTCACCTTTCTTTAATCTCCTCATCCATTAGTAAGACTCAAAGCGTCACACTTAATGCATCCCACTTGATCTATATGTCTTATTCTCTCCAAGTCTTACAGTGAAGCTAGACTTTCTCCTTCAACAATTTTCAATCTATGCAAGTTGCTAACTCATTCCATGTAAGATGGAAAAAATCGCTTTGGCTCCAATTTGGTCCACTCTTAAAGGTTACTAGACGTTCAATTCTCCTTTAAAAGAAAGTATGCAAAATCTTAAGCTACTGCAAGCTCAAAAATCACTTTTTTATCTCATTTCTATGTCTAAAGCCTCGCTATCCATGTAATTTATCATATCCTCCACTCTCTACTCAAACATGAACATTTAGTCTCCCACCTATAAGTATCCTCTCCCCATCAAGAATATATTGGATCAACTCATCCATTTCTTCAAAAAGTTATTTTTTTAAGTATTCTAGTAATCTTAATCAAGGATTTCCTAGGACTAAGTATTATATATCAAAGAAAAAAAAAACTTTAGGGTGGAGAAAATAAATAATCTGGGAAGCTAAAAGTAATCTTTTTTGTAGGGTAGATTCTCTCTCGACCTCATATCTAGGCCTTCCCTTTGTTGTGACCTATAGATTTACATCAACTCTGGATCTTATAAAGGAGGGGGGGAACCAGCTTTTTGGAAGAAGGGTTATTTTATAAAGTTAAAAAACTTACTCTAATCAAGAGCACGTTGTTGAACTCATCCACTTTCTACCTCTTTTTTATATGCTTCTCTCCATGTAGCGTGATGGATGACGAATTCGAGTATCACTTTGTGAGGGGTAAGTCCATAACCTACACCCCGAGGTTAGGGCTGTCAATGGGTTGAATACGATTCAAATCTAGTTGAATCCATATTTGAACCAAATACATAAACCAAATATTCATATTTGATTGATCAGACTTTGGTGATTTCAATCCGTATTTGAATTCTATCCATATTCGAATCGAAATCAATTAAAAATATTAATTTTAATTTTCAAAAAATCAAACTGAACGGTCTTCAGTGAACCACCCGACTTCAACTAAAAAAGTTGGGTTTCTTATATAATACATCGGCTGGGGAAGGAGGTTAGTGCTGTCAATGGGTTGAATATGGTTCAAATCTAGTTGGATCCATATTTGAATCAAATACTTAAACCAAATATTCATATTCGATTGATCGGACTTTGGTGATTTCAATCTGTATTCGAATTCAATCCATATTCGAGTCGGAATCAATTAAAAATTTTAATTTTAATTTTTAAAACAACAAACTGGACGGTCTTCAGTGAACCACCCGACTTCAATTACAAAAGTTGGGTTTCTTATATAATGCATCGGCTGGGGAAGGAAACGATGTGGGACAAAGTAAAAACAAACATTGTGTGCATCTTCACTTAGTCCAATATCGGTTGGGGAAGGAAATCTTCCCCAGCCGATGCATTATATCTCCTCTTGAGCCTTTTCAAATAGATATCTTTAAAGTAATCATATTTAAAAGATGACTATTTAAAATAAAATAAAAAATTAAAATTAAATATTTAATATGACATAAAAACGGATCGTATATTCATATTCGAATTCGAATTAATTCAGATTTAAATATTTAAATCCATAACCGTGTTTGGTATTTTCGGATCGAATACGGGTCAAATTCCGATATAACCCTGACCCATTGACACTTGACAGCCCTACCCGAGGTCCTAAGGCCACCTTGGATCGAGACCTCCATATGTTTCTGATACGGCCCTCCTTCAAAAATGGTTATGAAGGTTTAACAAGAGAGATAACTTATGGAGATTTGTATTTAGATACGAGAACAAGAGAGATGATTTATGCAAATTTATCATCTATTTTAGATATGAGACAATAATAGGGATCCAAATAGCAATATGGTTCAAGGAACCAATGGAGTATCTTTATGGAAGACCAAAACATGAAGCAGGAGTTCTCTAAAGGAATCATGTTCAGAGTTTGATTTGAGAATAGAGTTCAACTTTAGGATATGTATAGTGGAAGATTCCCCTCCAGTTCTTAATTCCTGATCTTTTGCCAAGGCTACTGATTAGGCAACTCTAATTAGTGACTACTTAGAAGTGGATGCCTTCATGGATTGAAGACCCTGCTCTATAAAAGACATATTTGATTGAATTGTTGATTCTCGGCATCTATGTTGGAAATTCTCCACTCAACCCTAGTGTACAGTGCAGTATGGATAGAAGATGATTGGCATGGAATCAGAAAAGGAACAACCTTGGTTTGGTCAATATTCTGGCCTTACTCAGAGTTTGGTCCACTCTGTTTTATTTGGAAGACCTTATGCTTCTAAGCGCCTTTCTTCATGTGAACTCTTTGGATAATGCCAATTGCGATTAGTGTGTCATGTTCTCTAAGTACCCAGACAATTAAGGAGAGACAAAAGGAGATTATCCTGGTGGAAAAATTTTGTCCTTTTGGTGTTTGGATAATTAAAAGGAAAAAGAAAAAAAGAAAACATATTCTTAAGAAGAAAAAAAGAATGTGTTAAAGCATGATGAAAAATATCCTTCACTTCTTTTTCCACTAATCCCTCCTTTACAGCAGAGGTTTCTAGTTCAAACTTCGTTCCCCTTTTGGAAGACCAGAGGGCTGATCTTCTAACTCTCGACAACCATAGACAGCTGGTTTTCTGAATTAACCTACATATAAATTTCATGTATGTAGGGTTTTCCCCCTTCCCTCCTAAACTTTAATACAATTCTTTTATTATCATGAGAGAGAGAGAGAGAGAGAGAGAGAGAGAGAGAGAGAGAGAGAGAGAGAGAGACTTTATTGTGTGATGACTCAAAAGACTTGGAAACTATTGAAAACAAATTCCCAAAGAACAAGTCTGTTCTGAATACCAAAGAAAATTTATACAAAATATTAACACACTGATAAACCAAGTGACCAACAAGGCAGATTTCCTAGAAAGGGACAATATACAATATTATAGCAACTATTCTTAGTTGTACTTCATTTATTTACTAATCCCACCAATATGCGTGGCTGTAATAAATCACTAAGAACCCCTGGTTGCAGCTCTTCAGTTGGGCTTCTTTGTACTTCTCTGGTCCATTTGGACCATAAGATCCTTCATTATTCATCAAATAAAAAACTAACAAATCCCCTTCCCCCGGGTGATATCAAATCAAAGAAATCCAAACATTTGAGAAGCCTGGGCATCTAGACAGTTATGAGTTATAACTTATGAGTTATTTCTAGTATCTTCAAGTTTTCTGGAAAGAAAACCATATAGTAAAAATGAAAGAAATGAATCATGTAGGTCAACATGCATGAATTGGAGCACTCAAGAAGGGTATAGCCAAACCTGTATGAGGACAAACTTTTTACGTGAAAGACCTGCCTGCAGCAAAGAATATTTTTCACTGAGATAAGTCTGTTTCCAAAAAATATAAAGAGAAGGGAAAAGGAAAAAGAAAGTACAGTATTATATATATCCAAGGGAAGCGACTCCCACACAAGGGTAGCATATTCCTAGCTTGCATATATTTGGACAGAACATAACAGAACTCTAAAAAGATGGGGAAAAGGGGGAACTCATTATAATGTGAGATTAAACTCACACGTATAGCTTCCAGTTGTGATGTGTTGTGACTATTTTCAAGAAATTCCATGAGGGGTTTAGGAATTTTCCAGGCCTGATCGTCAGAATTAGCATCTCTTTCAGCTGCTGATAATATCAAATTCTTGAAGGGAAGAGAGACAATAGCTCGCAGAGCCACATATTCACGGATAATAGTAGATAAACTGGTAATCTGCAGAGTATATTGCACTTCAGTAACGAATTGAAGAAAAAAGGTGAATTCATTCAACAAATGAAATTTTATGAACAATAAGAGGTCCTCATCTCACTAAACTGCATAACGACTTTCAGCTCTCATGTACTTCAATTGATCAATCAAATCTTATTTTTCCAGAGCACCTTCTTTTTCAAGTTCATCGACAGTTAATGCCAATTATACTTCACAAAATGCTTTAAAAGGTTTAAGGAAAAAAAAAAGACTAGAACGGGACAAAAGAGCATACCGAAGTAAATTTGCTTTATGCGAGAAAATTAACACTGAAAAATTCACTTCTATATCCGTCAGCAATTATATGATGTTAAAATTCATAAGAGAACAGCATCGCAACCAGAGCTTCTGTCCATGTCTTAAGATCCGTATAAATCAACAAATTCAATTCAAGAAATTCTCCTCTTCTTTCAAAAAACACTTGTGAAAATGCATGTCTAATGCACACATGCAATCCGATTGTCAAATCATCTAATTATTTTCAGTTAGTTCGGATTCAGCTCAATCTTGAGATTATGATTGTATGCACTGAAAAATTTCACAGGCAATTTATCATTAGACGATTGGATGAGTCATACAATGTTCTTAAATCAAATCAATCATACAAGCATTAATGCTTGATCAATTAGTAT
This sequence comes from Pachysandra terminalis, assembly GCA_031762675.1. Taxonomy (NCBI): domain Eukaryota; kingdom Viridiplantae; phylum Streptophyta; class Magnoliopsida; order Buxales; family Buxaceae; genus Pachysandra; species Pachysandra terminalis. The sequence continues at coordinate 12,822 of JAUPMG010094396.1, forward strand.
AAAGAAAACCATTAATCAAGTGGTAATGAATATCTAACTAAAGTAGGATTTGGGATATAGATCATGATATACGCAACAAGAGTCTGTTTCACCAGGTTTAGTTACCTTCTGAAATATGTTTTTTTTTCTGCAAGGGGAGTGATGACTTGGCCAATCCAAACTATCAATCTGACAGGGGACCTTTTAAGTAGACATGGAGACCAGGGTTTCAAAATTTAACAATATTTGGCGAATTTGCCAAAATCTTGCTATCTCGTTCCTAGGGATAATATCTCCACGGTTATTCACCTTTCCCCATATATCAACAAAAATTTTGGCAGTACATCAAAACTATTGCCAATTTGACTAATATATTCACTTTATGCAGTATAAAAGCTATTGAAACTCCGCTCAGAATTTTCGGAAAAACTTTTGCCAAGAACCCTTTGGCCGCAACTGCCACTCCTTCAAACATCTAAAAACTTCATTTCTTTTTTTTTAATCTTTGCAAGATTTGGGTTAAAAACTCAAATATAACAACTCCATTTTCAAGAATCTGACGAGAACACCAAGGATTTTGAAGAATCAAGCATCCAGTGTGGTTATTTGTCCCCTCTTTTTTGCATAGATCTAGTTCATTTAGGTTTAAAATACATTTTGATGCATCTATACATGCAATTGAAATAGTTTGTTGAATCTACAAGGGATGTAAAAACCAAAATGTGTGGGAAAATGTATTTTTTGGTTTTCACCCTTTAATACACAATGAAATTATGTATAAAATTTGTATCTGATAGAGGGACACCTGGTCTATAGATTGATCTCCTATCTTTATTTAATTTTATACGAATAAACAATTAAAAATATTAAGAAAATTACCTATGTCTTCTGCTATATTTAACATACCACTCATTAGTTTCAGTACCCACCCATGGAGTACACAATGACGATGATGAGTACAAGAGATAAGAGCGTGAGCATATAAATTGCATCATGACACCACGAGTTACACACAATATTGTAACTATGTGTAGCAGATGTATTGTGGTCGTTTTCAGGCTGGGATGGTGACTTCGAGCCGGCTCGACACTCTTTATGAATTTTATTTGTCTTGTGAACTGGCATTTGAATTTATGTATTTGTATATTACATTTCCAGTTATTTCCATGTTGTTTTTATGACATTCTGATGTATTTTGACTCTGTGGATGATAGTTTACACTTTACATTTCATATATCAGTTCATATTGACAGCACTTATACTAGTTCCTTAAGTGTGTATTCCCTATACATGGTTGTTTGTCGTTATATCTTGAATTATTTGTGTAATTATGTATCTTCTAAGGATGAAAAAGGTTTCATTATTTTCAAGTTTTTCCTATTTTTTTCTCAAACCCAGCAAAAACATCCGTCAAAATGAAAATATCTCTTGAATTTCGACGAAATTTACCCGGGGACTTGGTATCGAAATTTTCAGCGAAAGAGACGTTTAAAACACCGACATAAACAATACTTCAACCAACATAAGCCTCATCATTACATGTGTAACAGAATTTGTCATGTGTAATAGCATATGTCCACTACTTTGATTCTTTTAAGTCTAGACAAGAGACATGTTAATTTAGGAGATGCCTTTTTTTTCTGTGTGACAAATGTATTTGAGCTGAAACTAGTATGTGGTAGGGTCAAGTTGACGTGCATGCCGACAAGTGATTTTTCAAATCAGCTACATGCGAAATCCATGCCACACCAGGTTTGTATATATGATGCACCTCTCTAGTCAACCTACCATCCATAAATAATTAAAAACATAAAATTTGTGGTTGGAGAACCATATAATAACTTTTTTTCTAGGAAACATAGCACCTTTATGTTGGCATTTGGCCATATTGAAAAGTTTTCTCATATGAGAAGTCCCTTTATTTTACCAGTTAACCAAGAGAAGGTCCAAGTAATATGAATCCCTTAGCAAATGTCAGAAAATGAAATTACATCCATGAGCAATTTATAATAAAAAAGAGACTTACAAAGGTAATTGTTAAAGAATGAGAGAACTGAGGAAAAAAAAGGAAGTGAAAAACAAAGAAAAAAATTAAAAATTAATTGGAACCAACCTTCAGAATCCACAAGCCTCTCTTGTCTTCCCCAACTGTTTCTACTTCACTGACAAAAGAGCGCATATTCAACAACCTTGGACAAGATTCGATTTTATCTACCTTCATTTGCTTGACCTCCGGAGCTAAAAACATGCGAAGTCTAAGAAGATTTCCCTGATGGCGTTCCACCAACGCAAATGCATACATAGTTGGGAGTGTTGAGCCCTCTTGAAACTACAAATAAACCCTTTTAAATGTTTCATATTCAAAAAACAGACTCTAACAAATACCATTAACCAAAATCTTAAGTACTACTTCTTAGATAGAAATAGTGGCCCTAATAATTCCAGGTATAAAATCAGTAAAAACTTCATCTAATATAAAGTAAATGGTTCTCAAATTTCCAAATGGACAATCACTAAAAACTTTGGCTAATGTAAATAAATGGTTACTTTCAAGAATTCAACATGGCATAAAACAAAAACATAAAATAAATTTTGACCAAGGTTTAAAGTCTCGAGATCAGGGACCGGACCAGTCCTAGCCGATCCCAATCTGGATCCAGTACCAAATTGATAGCCCAGATTAAAAATAAATAAAAATAATAAAAAAATAAAAAACTTTTTTGGATAGGCCGGACTGGTCCAGAGCGATACCGGTCTGAACCGTTCAATTTATAAATTAAAAAAATAAAAAAAAATTGGATTGGTTGAACCGGTCACTGGATCGGTTGTATCAGACGGTCCGTACCGGTATCAGTTGGACCGGTCTGATCCAAAGCCTCAAAATACAACTATTGTATCGTGGCATGGAACCGAACCGATCCTGGCCGATCCCGGTACGGATCGGTCCGGTCCTTGAAACCTTGCTTTTTACTTCAAACAATATTGTAATAACATAAAGATTTGAACAGACCATTGATAATGTTAAAGGGGGTAATTTAGTATAAGAAAAATTTTAGGTCAAATGGCATGAGGGATGATGGTTGGCGTCTTCCAAACCCATCAAAAGTGGAAAACACACTTTATTCTTTTTTGATCCTCTCAGAGATAAGGCCCATAAAGATGTGAATAGACCATTAATAATTTTAAAGGGAGTAATTTAGTATAAGAAACATTTTAGGCCAAATGACATGAGAGGGATGATGGTTGGTGTCTTCCAAACCCATCAAAAGTGGAAAATATACTTTATTCTTTTTTGATCCTCCAAGAGGTAAACCCCTTAAAGGCCATCATTTTAGGTTAGCCATATGCTATCCAAATCCACTGAAGTCCATCCCAAACTGCACCCCCCCAGCCCACAAAAAATAGAATAACTTAAAACACATAATAATACCACCTCTTCCTGTCATAACTTGCATCACATCTTTAAAGCCAAATACCCTTTTAAAAAGGAAATACATCAGAAAGAACAAGTACTACAAAGATCTAGGAACCTCAAGAATCAAATTCCACGTATAAAGGTCAACCCTGCTGAAATGATCGGGCTTTAGCATTCATGTGTAAAGGCCACTTAGATTCTATTCAGAAAAAGGAAAAAATGCATCAGAAGGACAGGACAAGGTCGAGAACCTCAAGGATGAGGCCAATCCTACAAAAAGATTTTAAAACCTAACAAGATTGAGGATTCATGTGTGGTTAGACAAACTCATTCCTAAATTGCTGGAGTTTAAAGATAAACTCAATAGGAGTTTAGGGTCCGTATATATTGGAATGGTGGAAAAAAAGTCATGCTGCCAACAGGAGAATCCTTGCATACAAGCATTTAAACGCAAAAGAAACATAACAAAAAAGCTTAGTTTTTTCAAAATATACACTCAGTTCCCCTTGCCTAAAATATTTAAGATCAGGTGGCTAACATGAATTAACGTCTCCATGTCAGCTATCCTCAAAGTAGGGAATCAAATATTGCAAGTATCAACCGAAATTAGTAGATGCATTACATAAATTTGTCATAAACAATAATAATGTAAACCAAACAGGATGTGCTGAGGGAAAAATGAATTGAAACAATTTCACTTGCAGCCTTTTATAAAATCAAATATTGACTCATTAAAAAAGAATATATGTATATGTATATTATAAAATAGAACCAGCTCCTCTAGTGAAATCACCAAGAGTTGCCACACCAGTAATAATTTACTTTTCAACAATAGTTATTTCTTTCATAGATTTCTACAGCGGGAAATAGATTTGGCTGAAACTTCAGATTTCCGGACTTATGACCTATTCCATTTTGCTATGCAAAGATTTTTCAACTTCTTCACCAACTTTTCAATGATGTTCAATTCTGTGGATTGGGAACCAGAATTCTGATCCTAAATACCTCACACTTCTATGTTAGAAACTCCCATCCATTAGGCTCCATTTCTTTTTCATTTTCCCCCTTGTCCAAGAATTTGTTGTCTGTTTGTAAGTGTATACATTAATGATGTTAGAGATAGTGGCTTGTATTCAGAGACGGTTAATTACACTAATCTCTAGATGCAATGGGGGAGGGACCTGTGGGGCCCCATGGGAAGAGCAAAGAGGAGCGAAGCCATTCTTGACTATGTACATTCAGATGCTTGGGAACCAGTGAGAGTTCAATCAAAAGGTGGCTCTCACGACTTTGTGAGTTTTATTAACGATTACTCCAGGAAAATTTAGGTTTACTTTATGAAGAAAAAGTCCGAGACTTTCACTAAGTTCAGGCTGTGGAAAGTAGAGGTAGAAAAACAGACCGAGAAGGAGATTAAATGCTTCAGAACAGATAATGGTACAGAATATAAGGATAAAAAAAATGGCGTGGCTAAGAGATAATTGAAATTTTGTGAGAAGCATGGCATTAAAAGACACTTCACAGTCCGAAAGACACCTCAGCAAAATGGCGTGGCTGAGAGGATAAATAGGACTATTGCAAAGAGAGCAAGGTGCTTGAGATTAAATGCAGGGCTGCTTAATAGCTTTTGGGCTGAGGTAGTGAACATGAGCATGCTACATCATTAACAGATCACCTAGAGCAGTGCTTGTTGGAAAGGTTGCAGAAGAGGTATAAACAGAATGAGAAATAGATTACTCTATGATGAGAGTATTCGGGTGTCCTGCCTATGCTCATATACCTAGTGAAGAAAGGTCAAAGCTTAACCCAAAATCTGAAAGATACATTTTTCTCGGCTATGAGACAGGGGTGAAAGGGTAATAAGCTTTGGGATCCAGAAACACAAAAGGTGGTGATTAGCATATATGTAGTATTTGATGAAGATTTTATGCTAAAAACTTTTAAGGACGATGAGAAGCATCAGGCAGAAGAAGTAGCAACAATAAACAAGTGGTACAGGTGGAGCTAGATGATTCAGACAAAGAGAACAAAATTTAGCCAGAAGAAAGATCTAGCATTAGTGACCAAGAGCATCACAACATAGACTTAGACAGACCCAAACGCACCATGAAGCCACCAGCTAAGTATGGATTTGATGACTTTGTTTCTTTTGCACTTATTACTAGCAGAGGAGATCCTTCTACTTATCAAGATGTAATCAATTGCCATGAGAAAAGTAGATGGATGGAGGCCATGATAAAAGAATCGAGTCATTGCACAAGAATAAAACTTGGGATTTGATGGAACTTCCCAAGGACGAAGGCAATAGGATGGAAGTGGGTGTTCAAGGAAAAGGAAGCAATATTAGAAAAGATAGGAGAAAAATTCAAGGCTTGGTTAGTAGCAAAGGGATACTCACACAAGAAAGGGGTTGATTACTATGAGGTTTTCTCCCCAGTTGTTAGGCACACTTTTATCAAGACGGTGTTGGCTTTAGTGGCCAATTTTAATCTGGAATTGGAACAGCTCGATGTAAAGACGGCTTTTCTTCATGGTGAATTAGAGCATATTTATGTGGAGCAGCCAAAAGGAAGCAACTTGAATCAGAGCACCTTGTCCATAGATTGAAGAAGTCACTTTATGGGCTGAAGTAGTCTCCACAACAATGGAATAAGAAGTTTGATTTAGATCGGCTACACCTGTTGTGAGTATGATTGTTCCGTTTATTTTAAGGCTCTTGAAGATGGTTCTCATATTTTTCGGATGCTTTATGTCGATGATATGTTAACTGCTGCTAAAAGCATGGATGAAATTGACAAATAAAAATCCTTGTTAAACAAGAAGTTCGATATGAAAATTTTGGGGCTGCTAAAAAGATTCATGGCATGGAGATTCGTAGAGAAAGGGAAAATATGGGTGTCTCAACGAAAGTATATTGAAAAGGTGTTGGAGAAGTTTAGTATGAATGATGCTAAACCTGTAAGCATACCATTGGCCAATCACTTCAAGTTATCTGCTAGACAGCGTCCAAAGAAAAGAAGAAATTAAAGATGTGCCCAAGGTGCCAATATATGCCAATGTTGTAGATTGATTGATGTATGCAATGGTATGTCCCAAACCTGATTTGGCACATGCAGTCATCATGGTTAGCAAGTACATGGAAAATTCAGGAAGAGGGCACTGAAAGGCAGTTAAGTGGATTTTCAGGTACTTAAGAGGTACAACAGATCATGGCATTATGTTTCAGAGACAACAGAGTTTTGTTTCAGCTATAGGGGGTATGTGGATGCAGATTATGCATGTGATCTGGATGACAGAGTCTACTATAGATTATGTTTTCTCACTTACAGGTGGATGCATATGTTGGAGATCCATGCTACAACCACTTGTAGCATTATCTACAACTGAAGCTAAAGACATGGCAATTAATAAGCTACAAAAGAAGCATTGTGGATTAAGGGGCTGGTCAAGGAGCTTGGTATAAAACAAGATGGAGTTCAGTTGTATTGTGATGGTCAGAGTGTCATTTACTGGGCAAATCACCAGGCATATCATGCAAGAACCAAGCATAAATATGTGAGGTTTCATAATATAAGGAAGCTAACTGCTAGAGGTGAAGTAATACTCGAGAAAATTCACAATTTAGAGAATGCAGCTGACATGTTGACAACAAGGTTTAAAATTTCAATTTCGCTAGACATTTCGCCAAGGGGACCATGGCGAAATTTCGCTATATTTCACTGAAATTTCGGCGAAATGGGGAAATATCACCATTTAAAACCATGGTTGACAAAGCTTATTCCTACAAACAAGTTGAAGCATTGCTTGGACTTAATAAATGTCTCTCGACGCTAAGAAGCAGATGTATCCCTAACCTTATTGGTTCAAGGTGGAAGCATGAGGTTATGATATCTTCAAAGTGGCTGAGTATTCACAGAGGTGGAGATTGTTAGAGATAGTGGCTCATATTTAGAGAGTTAATTACACTAGTCTCTAGATCCAATGGTGGATGGACCTGAAAGTGGCTGAATATTCACCAAGGTGGAGATTGTTAGAGATAGTTGCTCATATTTAGAGAGAGTTAAGTACACTAGTCTCTAGATCCAATGGAGGAAGAACCTGAGGGGCACCGTGGGTAGAACGAAGCAAAGCCCACAGGGAGAGGTCCCTCCCCATGCGACGGATCAGTCTTTTGTGTCGGGTTGAATCATAGGTTGAGTATTTTCATGTACCAGATTGAAGATACAAGTTGTAACCAATTTCTTATTTTTTTTTTTTATCAGTATAAGTATAGTATTGTATTAGTATGCTATAAACTTTTTAGCCCTATACAACAAGGTCCTCCAACTATACACCAGTATATGTAGAATATATCCATTACAATCTACATCCCCCGTGAAGACACAGAAAAACTTAAATAAAATCCCAATCCCCCTTGAGCTGAAAGTATTGGATATGACTGAACTCATGAAGTGAGCTAGCCCAAGCATACAGAAAAGCAATGACCCAATCAATGACCGCCTCGACATCCTTCTCCTTCCCTTCAAAAATCCGACTATTTCTTTCTTTCCAAAGTGACCAGCAAATTGCTGCTGGACACAAATTCCACAGAACAGCTCTAAAGGATCTTCCATTTTGCCATTTCCAACTACACAAACACTCATCAACTCCTTTAGGCATTGCCCAAACCACCTTAAACTTCCTCAAAAGGAAACCCCACACCTTAAAAGCCAGACTGCAATGCAGCAAGAGATGCGAAGAGCTTTCCACCTCTGAACAGCACATGGAACACCTGTCAGGAATACACCATCCCCTAGATATTAAGTTATCAAGAGTTAATATTTTACCTTTAACCACCAACCACAAGAAAAAACCAACTTTGGAGGGAACCTGAGATTTCCACAGAACTTTCACCCCTTCAAAGCAAACCCCTTCTTCAGCCGAAAAAGAAACATGCCACGACTTAACAGAAAAGTTCCCACTACCATCCCAAATCCACCTCCTAGAATCAGGCCCTTCCCTAAAGACAACATTTGCAGTATAGACAACAGTGAAGCAGCTGAAACCAATTCCCTATCAAAAAGGGGTCTTCTAAAGTTCAAATTCCAAGCATTGCCTTGCTGGTTTCTAATTGCAACTTCAGCTATAAAAGCACCCTGATTTTGCACCAATCTAAATAAATCTGGGAGCTGGAAAACGAGAGCAGTATTCCCAACCCAAACATCAACCCAAAATCTGATTCTGATTCCTTCTCCCACCTCAAACCTCATACTAGACTCAAATTTCGGGTATAATCTGGCAATAGCTTTCCAGACCCCGACACCACAAGGATTCTGGATGGTTTGAGTAGCCCAATCACCAGCAGCACTCCCAAATTTGGCCTCAATCACCCTTCTCCAAAGGCTTCCGCTTTCTACCCCATACCTCCATAGCCACTTGCCTAACAAGGCTTCACCCCTAAGACCAAGGCCCCCGTTCCCTTTTAATTTACACACTTCACGCCAATTCAATAAGTGATACTTAAATTCATCCCACATGCCTCTCCACAAAAAATTCCGTTGGAGTTTTTCGATTCTTTTTGCCACCAACACCAATATTTCAAATATAGATAAAAAATAAGTTGGTAAGTTGGATAAGGATTTTTTGTTCAAAACTAACTTCCCACCTTGAGAAAGGTATCTCAACTTCCAAGTTGCTAACTTTTTTTCACATCTTTCCTCAATTCTTCCCCAAACAGCCGTGGATTTTGGGTTTCCCCAAGGGGCAGACCAAGATAAGTAGTTGGAAGGCGCCCTTCCTTGCACCCCAAAATAACCCTAAGTTGATCCATGTTATGTACCTCACGAATAGCAATCAGTTCACTCTTGCTAGAGTTAATATGAAGCCCAGAAACCGCTTCAAAACAATCACAAATACACCTAAGAACCAAAAGTTGGCTCTGACTTGCCTTGCAAAAGATGAGTGCATCATCAGCGAATTGGAGGTGAGAGATAATTGGTCCCCCATGGCTAACTTTAACCCCCGCCAAAAGATCCTCTCAAACAACCTTTCGGATCAGCCTACTAAACGCCTCTGCCACCACCAAAAACAAGAATGGGAAAAGGGGATTCCCTTGCCTCAAGCCTCTCGAAGAATGAAAGAAAACCTTATTCTCTCCCGTGGACATAGGCACTATGCCAAACCACGTAAATCTATGTACATATTTTGATCTTTTTTTTCTGATTTCACCTTATTTGCTTATAAACGAACAGCAACTGATATATAGGCGTTGCCCCTCCAAGTACTAAAAGATACTCAAGTAATAAAAAAAACAGGATCTTGTTCTTGCTCACAGTATTCCAATTCAAGTGGGAACCCTTTAAAGTGCAATACACACAAAACCATATTTTATATCCAATAAATTTCACAACTCTGAGACAACCTGTAAAACAAAACTTCAGCGGTGTTGTTAAAGGCAAAAGCCTAAGCTGCTATGTGTTTCCTTAAGGCTGGTGGTATAGCACCTAGGCAAGTTCAAACTAGAAAGACACTGGGTTAGTGTCCCACGACTTAAGAGACATTTCTGTGTTGGAGATCATCAAACAGTGGTCCACCATTGCTTTCTCTTCACCATCGGTTGACAAATGTTGCTCACACCTTTGTGGAACTGGAAGCCTCCTAGGAAAGGAACTCTTAAGCTGAATTGGTGATGAGAGTTCATTGACAGCTCAGGGAGAACTGGAATTGGAGGAAACTTTAGAAGCCACTTGGGTATTATAGTCATTCTTTCTCAAGTCCCATTGGGGAAGGTGGTACTACAAGGGCAGAATTATGCACTCTCTCACCAGTCTGAGGGAAGCTAGATCGTTCTTCATCTATAGAGTTAGAGGGAGATATCATAGTGATTAACCCTCGTGACTGCCCTTGGAAGATGATCCACCAAGTATATGTGGCTTGCTTTTAGACTATTGGGATAAACACCTCATTATTTTTTTAATTAATAATGAAGATTTTACTAAGATAGAAGGGATACACAAGCATATAAAGTGCACAAAAAGGTTAGTTTAAGTTACCAAAACAGAAGAAGTGAAAGCAAGAGATTACAAAAAGAGCCAAGTCTATAACCAACAAAATAAGCTTGTAACCAATCAACCGACATAACCTCTATAAGCAGACCCATAAAAATTGATACCCTCAAAGCTCCCCCTTTTTCTTATCGGTCTAAAAACTCCAGTTTAGATAGCCTGTCTGCCAAGTTGTTAGCTGATCTTGGCACATGAAAGAATGAGACATTCATCTCACTTGTCCAACAACAAACCAAACAGACCAAGTATAGAAGCTTCCAAGGACAGCAATGAGAGTATTTCATCCATTGAATCATTGTGAAAGAGTCACCCTCTACTTCCAAAGGTGAGAAATCTTGTGTTCCAGCTTTCACTCATTAGGAGCACATGAAGTTCATCCCTAATGGTGTTACCTTCCCCGGTCAGACTGGAGAAGGAATGCACAATGGTATCCAAATAATCTTTGGAAAAAAACACCAGATCTGCCTAGGTTCCTGAAAAACTTCCATCCAAGTTCTTTGAGGATGAAAGATACAGACACATTCCTAAGGCACCTTGCAATCTTTTTGCGTCATCTTGAACAAAAACCTTCCATTCTAACACAAAATCCAAGAACTCCCCTAGACCCCATCATAGGCATTTTCAAAGTCTTAGCTCATAGTGTTAGACACCTAACAGCACTGTCTCTTTTAACACACTCATTGGTCATCAGAGAGCTATCTAATATTTGCATGCGCTGATTAAATGTGCTTTGATACATTGTTCACTACCTTATACAGGACTTCTTTGAGTCTACAAGAAAGAACCTTAGCAATTATTTGTACGTGTTAGTGAGCAAACTGATTGGCCTAAAGTCCTTTATTTTCTTTCCCACTTTTTTTTAGGATTAACACTAAAAAAGATCACATTGGATACCATGTTAATCACTCCACTAACAAAAAATTATCTAAAGATGTTACTATGGTTTAAGAGGTTCTTCACAATCCTAGAAGAATGTCGTGAACTAGGGATTTGCTTTTATCCACCTCCCAAATAACTATACTGATCTCTTCTTTCTTAAAACGGTATCTCAGTTCATCTTACTTGATCATCCTGAATGTTTTCACCTTCCAAATGGCTAAGGGTGAATCTCAAATCTTGTTTTGACGTGTATAGCTTGGAATAAAATTGAGTCCATACCTTCTCTATTCTATCTAGATCATCCACCACATTCGCTTCCATGACCAAACTATATATTGACCACCTTATAAAAGAATAGTTTATTGGTATCGTTCTCCTTAATCCATGTTACTATCAATTCTTGTCTCCAACTAATCTCTTCCATCCTGAGCAAGTCATCTAGTTTGGTTATAATCTTCTTTTTGTTTTTTGGTATTTGCGTGCATTAAGCTTGAGGATGCATTATCTTTGCAAACTCCTTCACTTATCAATATATTTTTCATTATTCTTTAAAAACAATTCACCTGGCTCTTTATGCAATACCACATACGCGCTTTCCAAGGGGCACTCACATTTAATGTAGCAATGTAGTTGTCATTTTTATGAAAAGGTAATAGATGCAATAAAGCTTTCAGTTTTGCAACAACTAACTCATCTTGCAATATAAAGAATCTCCAATAAATACTAAATAATGCTTTTGGTATTGGCTCTTATAATTTGTTCTCCATACACATCAACTGACTTTAATCAATCGATAAATGTTCTAATTAGGGTTTCTTTTTCTCTGGAAGAGGGGAAAGCCAAAAAAATTGTGAGTTTAATTTTTTAAAACAAAAATTATTCATAATACAACACTAACAATAAGATTGTTTTTTAATCAACTTTTTCTCAAAGAAACAACAAAAAATAGTACTCCCTTTTTAGCTGTTACCTTCTTCCCTACCTAAGGTTGTGTTTGGTTAGCTAGAATCTATAGGAAAGGAAAGGAAAGGAAAATCAACTTACTAACGAAATATGTGCGTTTGGTTCATTGGAAAATGTGGGCACATTGAAAAAACATTTACTAAAAATATCCCATTTTTTATGAAAAAACCCTTCAATTCTTTTCGTTTAAAATGAAGGGAAACGATGGAAAGGAAAAAAAAGGTGCTCTTTTACTTTCCTTTTATCCTTTTCCAACTAACCAAACACAATCTTACCTAAGGGATTTTGCAAAGTTCTATACTAGCTACTAAACCAACGCAATCTCCTCCTTTACTGGGGCTTAGGACTATTATGCACAAAGATATATCAATGCAAATAAAAAAAAAATATATATTATTGACAAAATTACATTGTGACGGCTGGGATGCGGATGTTGAGATGGATGAATAGAACGAATAGAAAAATAAATAAGGAACATAGATATCCAATAAAGTCTACGATAGCCCTAATAGAAGATAAATATAAGAGTTGCTTAGAAACTTTGCTCTACAATGGCAAGGTGCAAAAAGGTACATGTTGAAGGAGTTAAAAAGGCTAGAGAAAGACTGGAAGAGAAAAAAAGGATGGAGGCAGTTAGAAATAACTTGAATACAAATAATCTGACTGAAGGTAAGGCTTTTCATAGATTGGGATGGCATAACAGGATCCTTGTTAAAAGACCCAAACAGTTGAGAAAAGAAATTACATTGATGTTTGTCGATGATCTTATTCCCTCACAGATTTAAAAATTAATTTGTTCAATTTCATTTTTCTTGGTCCGACAAGTTTCTTTACAGTGTTCCTATCTCCCTAACAATTGGAATTTTTTCCATTCAAAAAAATAATAATAATCTTCAATGGTAACAAATTATTCTACATGGAAGCAAGAACTAAACTTCTCCTATCCTATAATGCACAAGCTTAGAATCAAACTCATAAAGATGTCAACTAGAAATTCTATACATTTAAAGCTTAAATAGATATTCATACACACGTGAGCACATGCAGCAAGCACAAACATGCATATTTAAAAGATAGTTCTTTCTTTTTTCACCTAGGAGTTGTGCAGGATGAAAATCTTACACATTGTTTTAAATGAAAGAGAATGATTGCAGCAAACATTCATCAATACACCAAATTGATTTTTAAAAGAATATATGATTACCTTGTCTTTAGAGAGTAGTAAAAGATCATTATCAAATATTGATTCACCC